>BGPR01003294.1:52750-65119 GCA_013235015.1 Araneus ventricosus | reverse complement strand
TATAGATCTGTAAGATGGACGTAAAAACCACATCTCAAATTTCACTCAACTAGCTTGCTCCGGATTTTAGTAATCGTGTTCCCATGCACAAGAATGTAGGGATAGAAATACAAACCACATATCGAAAAATTTGGTCCAAAATTTAATATTGATCTGTAAGATGGAAGTAAAAGCCACATCTCAAATTTCACTCATTTAGCTTGTTCAATCATCTTTCGAGTTCTCGTGTTCCCATACATAAGGACACAGTAGATCTTTTCACGATGTTGATTCAAAACTCGACACTGATATTCAATTTTCACTTAAAGATCATTAATTAAATTTCGACCGTTTCACTTGTTGCATTTACGAATCATCGTGCTCACACACACAAACACATAAACATAAGATCTTGCAGTTGATAGATTTCATTAAAAATTTTACACAGATCAATAATTTGGATGTAAAGGCCACAAACTAAATTCCGTGAATCTTTCACTTACCCACAAATAGACAGACAAACAGGTATAATTACTAAAATTTCTTTTCTAACTCAAAAATGTCTGAAACATGGAGGGTTCATCAAAATAACGAGATTAAACTTCTTGTCGCACAGTACTTTCTTTTAATATTATTTGTATACGAGAAAGTAAATATGTATATAAAATAATATACCGTTCAGCAACGGATTCCGAGACTACCACTTTTGGACGAATTTACACCGGAAAGGGGTGTCAGGCAATGAGTCATATGAGCGCATTTCCGGAGTTCTTTGTTAAATCACGCTCAGTAAAATGTAAACATCACCTTTCCATTCTTCACTTCCCCCCTATTTTGATGAAAATAACTCCTCTCGGCGCATGCGCAAAAGCTCGGAGGGTTTCCAAATCCGTTGCTAAACAATACAGTTCAAACACCTAATTCTGCATTTCTTATTTAAATCCCTAAAAAGTTATTTTTTGAAAAATCCATTGAAAGGATTTACGAAAACAACCACAAATTCTGATCAATTTCCCAACACAAATCTGTTTCATACCGACAAGCCGAAATCCTTTCCTTCTCAATACCACCCCCTCTTACGAAACAAATCCCCTTTTAAAACCCCATTATCCTCTGAGGGCTATCGAACATCAAAACGCACCGCTGCATCTGAAAAAACAAATACAAGTGCCTCGGTCAACCCTCCTCCCCTCCTTCCAAAAATCGAATGAAAAATGTAAAATAAAACCTCCTTCGAACGGGGTCAAAATCAATCGTCTGCAGACCGGGTAACTCCCCCACCCCCTCAAGTGGGTTCTTCTCTAACCCTACCGGAAATTTGAGGCCGGAGAAGGCTTTTTAAAACATTTTGTCGCTCCGAGTCGTTTGATTCGGTTAATGCCAGAGACCAAGTTTAAATATGGGAGCCGTAATTAAATATCGAGGCTCGGAGAGAAGCGCAGTTTGAGCTGAAGTGAAGTGAGTCCTTTGGTTTGTATTTGTGTGTTGGATTAGCAAGAAGTTTGCTTTAATTTCAGAAAAAGTTCTTAAATAATAAAAATCACGAAAATCGAAGTTTAGAGAAGTGTGAAAAAGCACTAGAAAAAATTCAATATTCGAGGAATGTCATCTTCAGATATTTTTATATTCTTCAATAGTAATAACATTTTTTTATCACAAGCTAATTACCTTCTTTCAGAAGAATTCCTTTTTATTCACAAAACAAATTGTTCAAAAATCACTTTTTTTGCTTTGATAAAAATGAATAGGATGCATTTAATGGTGGTTATTTAAATCCAATGTTACGAAAAGAATTCGCAACGAAAATAAATAATAGTTTTCATTTTCATTTGCCATTTTAATTCATAGGTTAGGTATCCCCTAACCTATTACGAATACGATCATCGGTAACTTGGCATGGATTTTATACCTTCAGTGAGCAAACGCTAAAAAGTTGTAGAAAATTTATCAAATCAAAATAAATGAAGTTCTCTAACAGCAGAGATTCATCGATATCTTTTGTCAGTTTCAATTTTAAAAAGTTTTTTCTTTATTTGCATGACAAGTAAAAGCTTTTGGGAAAGTTTCTTTAAAAAAGGATTTTTTTAAGTTTCTGAAACAATAGGGGAATATATTTATTATATGAATACAAGAATAATTTTCGTATAGGTTCTTGGTTGCCGTCTTTTTCTGTGTCATATTTCAGTACAGAAGTTATTGTTTTTTTGTATGATCTACTAAGAAAAACAGCTGCCTTTTTATGTTTCTTGGATTTGAAATTGATGGATGTTAAGACACAATTTAGTTATTGAGTTAATCGTTCCCTATCAAAACATTACTAAGACTATAGAAACTAGTAATATTTGTTCATGTACTTATGCATATTTGTATTTTTAGTAGAACAAAGTTTTAAAAACTAAAACAAGATGAAGGAATATGGTTTTGCACTTTATCAAGAGTTATACAAAGCAAAGATTCAAACATGATTTTTTTCTGTTGAGGGCATGATATCAGTCTAAAAATTAAGACCCTTATGTGACCCGAAAAGTCCCAAAATGGAAGAGTAAAGAAAAAATATTCCTAAGATATAAAAAATATGAAACAACAACTAAAATAAAGAAACAAGATATTATGATAATTATATTTTATATTAATTATTAATAATAAATTATTTATAAAATATAATAACACAAAATTTACCATTGTTGAAATGTGCGCCATGCTGTATTCCGAATATGTATAATACTCACCTTCTTAAACTGTGAGTCGAAACTGATAGCATAGTCAAGTAGAAGATTTTCACGCTATCTTTGTATTTCACGTTATTCTTTATTAGTATCTCTTTTATTTAGTTATCTCTTTTATTTAGTTATATCTTTTATTAGTGTCTCTTTATTACTTTATTAGTATTTCTTCATCTAGAAAAAGCAAGAATATCTTCGTATAGTAGTTCTTGGTTGCCGTCTTTTTCTTGTGTCATATTTCAGTACAGAAGTTATTATTTTTAGTAGATTCACTAAGAAAAAAAAGCTGTCTTTTATGGTCTTCTTGATTTGAAATTGATGATGTTAAGGCGCAATTTAGTTATTGAGTTAATCGTCTCTATCAAAACACATGAAGACTATAGAAATTAGTAATATTTGTTCATGTACTTATGCATATTTGTATTTTTAGTAGAACAAAGTTTTAAAAACTAAAACAAGATGAAGGAATATGGTTTGCACTTTATCCAGAGATTACAAAAGCAAAGATTCCAAACAGGATTTTTTTCTGTTGAGGGTATGATTTCAGTCTAAATTATAACCCTTATGTGACCCGAAAAAGTCCCAAATAAGAGTAAAGAAAAATATCCCTAAGATATAAAAAAAAATATGAAATAACAACTAAAATAAAGAAACAAGATATTATGATAATTATATTTATATTAATTATTATTAGTAAATTATTTATAAAATAATACAAAATTTCTATTCTGAAATGTGCACCATAAAAAATATGAAACAACAACTGAAACAAAGAAAGAAAAAGTCATGATAATTATATTTTATATTAATTATTATTAATAAATTATTTATAAAATATAATAACACAAAATTTACCATTCTTGAAATGTGCGCCATAAAAAATATCCCTAAGATATAAAAAATATGAAACAACAACTGAAACAAAGAAAGAAAAAGTCATGATAATTATATTTTATATTAATTATTATTAATAAATTATTTATAAAATATAATAACGCAAAATTTACCATTGTTGAAATGTGCGCCATGCTGTATTCCGAATATGATATAATATACCTTCTAAACTGTGAAATGAAACTGATAGCATAGTCAAGTAGAAGATTTTCACACTATCTTTGTATTTCACGTTATTCTTTATTAGTATCTCTTTTATTTAGTTACTTTTTATTTAGTTATATCTTTTATTAGTGTCTCTATTACTTTATCAGTTTCTTCATCTAGAAAATAGCTATTTTCATTTTGATTAAATAATAATTATTATTCATTTATGGTAATAATTTATTATTTATATAATTCATTTTTTCATTTAAAAGCTATTTGCTGAATAACTCATAAGGTTAATTTTCTTTATTTATAACAAAGACTAATATTCCTTTAAACACTTTTTACTAAGTTCGAAATCTGTTTGTACTATGTAAGTTTGAATTTCGGAGATGATTTTTTCACTCACTTCTTAATGCAACTTGAGTTCTGGAATTTGTGTATATTCATTGGGTCTGATGACAATGAAATATTTTAATATTTAGAGCTCTCTACCTTATCAATTTTTTTTTTTTAAATCACAAATTACGTTTATGCACTCGTAGGTTTCTTCGTAGACCATCTATAGTATTTCAGAGAACTATTTAAAGCTTTTTTATAAAGTTTTATTCATTTATTCGAGCCTTGAACGCCCCAACCAAAGTATACGAATGGCGCCAAACTTGATTTTTTTTTTTTGGCTGAAATATCGCTAAATGTGGTAGTCACAATGGACGCCTAACATGGTAAATGTGGTAACATCGAGTTTTTCCATGATTTGGCGTCAGCTTTGGTGAGAGATGACTGTACACTTTGGTTTTAGTGCCTAACAAGAATCTTAGGATAAAAATGAGGTCAAGAAATTTATTTTTCACGTCAGGAAGAAGTCGCGGTTGGAAAAGTTTAAAACTTTGGTGGTAGTGGAGTAAATAATGCGTACCACTTTTCGTTCTAACAGTTATGCAGTCGAAGATCTCTTAACCCTTAAACCCTCATATCTTCCAGGCAATCAGGATTAGGAAAAACGGGAGGAAGGGTTCATGGGAGGAAAGGCTCACAGGCCGGATACAGATTTATAGAACTCGTGCGATACGGGAGACAGAAAGAGGTGTGTTAATTGGTTCCCCATTGTTTTATTCCATTTTTCTTTTTTTTCCTCCATCTAGAGTTTTTCATTTGTTACATGATTTTTATATTTTTATTTTCACCTATGACTCAGTACTTATCAATCAATCCTCTATGCATCGAGTACTTATTTGAAACCTTTTGTTGTGGTAGAAATTGCGAAAAAAGAAATCAATTTTCAAACTCACAAAATTTTATCTGCTTCTTATTTTTTTTTTTTTTTTTTCCTTTAAAGAAAGTTGAAATTTCCTTTCATGGAAGTTAAAACCAAGATCTGAGATCATAAAATAATCTCTTTACTGAATGTAACATCCGCAAGACAGGTCCGGGTCTCGAGGGCGGTGCAACGTGGTGCGCCGCACTAGGGCCTGCGTTTTCTAAAGGCCCCTGGCGTCACTTGATTGATTTGAAAATTGTAAAAAGCCATAATAATTTTTTATTTTAATCCGGAATATACATGCATTTTGAATATAATCACGGGATATAAGACATTTTCATCGACTGATCAAAGGTAAGGTTGAGGGGCTTGAATCTCACTACATAGCCAAACAGAGTAAGAAAAAGTAAAAACAACGTGTTTTCCATTATGCTTGTATTGTAACGGATTATTATCGACCGCTAATATCTGGCGGATCAAAAAGTGCCAACATCATTAGCCGACAACGCCTTACATAATATACACGAAGACCGAAATATTTGTCTTCTAGCACAATAGTGAATTCACGACCATAGATTTCTGAATCAATTTTCTGTTGTATTGTATTAAAATTTCGTAATATAATTTGCATTCAAGCGAGTCAGAAGGAACAGGATGAAAACTTTACCACGCGGATCAAACATAGAAATTAGAAGAAATTGTTGAAAACATGTAGTGATGAACCTCATCATGAATTTTAAAGCCAAAAATGTCCAACAAACTGACGAAATTTAATAACAAGTTATTGAAAATCAAAATCGCGAAACTCAAATTACACGTATGACAACCGTGAAAACAACTCATCATAACATCCTGATGCAATGAAATATTTTGGTTTTACGAAATCAGTTTCAAGGCCGTCTGCACACATTTGCACCAGGCCCCGCTTTTGTTCGGCTCGGCCTTGTTCACAGATTTCAGCATCCTAAAAATTGAAAATGCCTTGTTATAAGGACAAGATTAACGAAAGACTGAGAAAATTGCAGAGGAAAAGGAAAGTAATCTTCATTTTTTTCTATTTCGCTGCATTCTCTATAACCAGTATTATTCACCGCATGCAAAAATCTATACTAACCAGTTTATATGCAGAAATCAGAGTTTTGACACTGATAGAGTAGAAAAATGTTGGTTAATGCTATTTGACACCATGAAGGAGTTAATATATATTTTCCTCAATAGAATATATTTAAGAGACAGATATAACGACTCAGTTTTAATCAATACTGTGGAAGAACTCATGAGCAACCTTCATCTGAATCCCTGTTATACATGTTTCACACATCTTAAAGCTTCAGAAAGAGTTCCAAGGAAATTCAGCAAGTCCCATTTTACAAACTTTTATTGAACTTTTACGTCTTCTGCTGATTGCAAAGATGGAAATTTGCACCGATTTTTCACTACCTCCTGATTGGTTAGAGTTCTGGAAATTTTGTACAGATGTGCTCCCTGTTACAATACACTAATTTAATGTTTTTGGAATTTAGTACTCAGTTGGAATGATTTTAAATTAAATACTTATAAATACGAGTGGCGCCAGCAGGTAATGAATGTTCATCTTAAATGTAGGATAAAAAATAAATTAAAGTACCAGTTGTCCGAAAATAAACATCGAACTAGGTGAATGATATTTATGAATTCTGAGATGAGAACAGGTATTATCATTCTGTGATGTTGCAGAGCGATCTTGGTTTAAAAACTTGAATTGAAGCAGCAATCTTTAGTCAAAGCCACATTTCAATCTAAGGTATGCTAAGATATACATATTTATGGCCTTGTTTTATATTTAACTTGAAGCGAAATAATTATTAATTGCGGTTGTAGAGACTGAGGATCTCTACCAAGTTTTTATACTGAAAATGGGGTAGGAGTGGTAAGTGATCATGCATGATATATCTAGGTGATAAGTTCTTATGAGATAAAAAATTATCGAAATCAGTTAAGTGGTTGATCCGGGGAAATGTCTCAAGGTTTTACCAAGTTATTTTAAATGTGTACAATTTTGACATTATGAAGCAGTACAATTGTTTTACACGATAATTATAGTTCTACATATTTATGACCTGTGCTATGCTTGTAACTTGGCGAAATTAATTAGAATTATGGTCAGAGAGACTGAGGGACTCTGCCAAGTTTTATACTCGAAAATGGGGTGTGAGTGGTAGGTGATCATTGATGATATATCTAGGTGATAAGCTCTTATGAAATAAAAATGTCGAAATCTGCTCTGTGGTTGATGCTGGGAACTGTCTGAATGGTTTTACCACCAAGAGAATGTGACAGGTGAGTGTATTTTTTTATTTCTCTCGAAAATGGAGGGCGGTGGATAGCAGGCGACCATTGATGACATATCTAGAAGCCTATGCTTTCATCCGAAATGAAAAAATGTCCGAAATCATCCAAGTGGTTGGGCTGGGGAAATTGCTCTCTTGGTTTTCACCTAAATTATTTTAAATGCATAAATTATGGAATATACTAACAACTAAAAAAGTAAAAAAATAATAGAAACAAAAGTTCAGAACCACGCTGTATTAGTACTCTTAAAGTAGAAAATAATAGAAACAACTGTAAAACCACGCTTTTATTAGTGCACTTGAAAGTAGAAAATATACGAACAAAGCCCGTAAACCACGCTTTATTAGGCACTTTAAAGTAGAAAATAATAGAACAAAAGTTCGTAAAACCACATGCTTTATTAGTGTCACTTTAAAGTAGAAAAAATAGGAAACAAAAGTCGTGTAACATCAGGATTATTAGTGTAGTTTAAAGCTAGAAAATAATGATTCAAACTGTAAAACCACGCTATATTAGTGTACTTTAAAGCAGGAAAATAATAGAAACAAAAAGTTCTGTAAACCACGCTTTATTAGTGCGACTTTAAAGTAGAAAAAATAGGAACAAAGTTCGAAACCACGCCATTATTAGATGTACTTTAAAGCAGAAAATAATAGAAACAAAAGTTCGTGAAACCACGCCTATTAGTGTATATGAAAAGAAAATAATAGACAAAAAGTTCAAGTAAAACATGTATTTCATTAGTGTACTTTAAAGTAGAAAATAATAGAAACAAAAGTTCTGTAAACCACGCTTTATTAGTATGTTTTAAAGCAGAAAATAATAGAAACCAGTTCAGAAACCGCGGCTTTATTAGCGTACTTTAAAGTAGAAACAAATAGAAACAAAAGTTCGTAAACCATCGCTTTTTATTAGCGTGCTAAGTAGAAAATAATAGAAACAAAGTTCGTAAACCACGCTTTATTAGTGAACTTAAAGCAGAAAATACGAAACAAGTTCGTGAAACCCACGCTTTTATTATAAATTTTAAAGCTAGAAAATCAGAAAACAAAGTTCGTAAAACCGCGCTTTTATTAGTGTACTTAAGTGAAAATAATAGAAACAAATTCGTAAAACCACGCTTTATTAGTGCATCTAAAGCAGAAAATAATAAAACAAAGTTCGTAAACCACGCTATTAGTGCACCTTTAGTAGAGAAAATAATAGAAAAGTTCTAAACCATCGCTTTATTAGTGTCACTTTAAAGTAGAAAATAATAGAAACAAAAGTCTCGTAAAACCACGCTTTTATTAGTGTATCCTTTAAAGTAGAAAAAATAATAGAACAAAAGTCGAAACCACGCTTTATTAGTGTACATTTAAAGTAGAAAATAATAGAAACCAAAGTCTGTAAAACCAAGCGTCAGTAATTTTAAAGTAGAAAATAATAGAAACAAAGTTCTGTAAAACCATTTATTAGTGTACCTTTAAAGTAGAAATAATAGAAACAAAGTTGTAAAACCACGCTTTATTAGTGAACTTAAAGTGAAAATAATAGAAACAAGCCAGTGAAACCACGCTTTATTAGTGTACTTTAAAGCAGAAAATAATAGAACAAAAAAGTTCAAACCACGCTCTTATTAGTGCACTTTAAAGTAAAAATAATAGAACTAAAGTTCTGTAAACCATCGCTTTATTAGTGCACTCTTAAAGTAGAAAATAATAGAAACAAAGTTCGTAAACCACGCTTTATTAGGTCGCACTTAAAGTAGAAAATATGAACAAAGCAAAACCAATGATTATTAGTGATCTTGTAAAGAGAAAATAATAGAAACAAAGTCTTCAAAAACCACGCTTATTAGCGTGCACTTTAAAGCAGAAAATAATAGAACAAAGTTCAGAAAACCACGCTTTATTATGTAATTTTAAAAGCAGAAATAATAGAAACAAAAGTTCGTAAACCACGCTCTTATTAGGTAATTTTAATGTAGAAAATAATAGAAACAAAAGTTCGGAAAACCACGCTTTTATTAAGGGACTTTAAAGTAGAAAATAATAGAAATCCAAAAGTTCTAAAAAAACAAGGTTTTATTAGTACCTTTAAAGCAGAAAATAAGTTATTCGTCAATATTTGAGGGTCAAAACCAAACTCCAAAAAGTAATCAACCGCAAGCAATACCATAAGGAAATTAAAGCACAAATGATATAATATCGTAAGAAAGACACATTTGGATATTCAGTAAAAAAATTAAAAGTACAGTTCGAATGGTTAAAATCCAGTGTAATAGAGTATCTTGAACAGCGCTTCAAGCCTTTACGTGTTTTCGTTTTGTTCCCATGTTTTTGATTAATAATTATTTTACTATTAACTAACGAGCATTTTAAATTATTTTTTATAAAAAATCAGAATCCACTTGCACAGAATATCGATTATTGTATTTAAAACTAAATTGGTTATCTGTATCAAAATCACATTAGTACATACAATGAACTCTTACTAACGCGATGGATGGTAATGATGAACAATCAACTTGCAGCAGTATTGTCAACTTGGGTAGTGACAGTCTTTGAAATATTCCAAATTTTTAACATAAATCGTTGTAAAAAACTGCCTGGTGTAGCTAATATCACCGCCGGGATTCGAAACCGACCTTGATTAGAAGTCCAACGCGCCATCCACTGCGCTCAGGACTACAGGATCTTCTCAACTTTTGAGTTCTTAGCCAACAAAGAAGGGGGGGGGGGGGGTAATTCCAAAGATTACCACCGCCCGGCTCGAAGGCGCATGGTGAGGGGGGAGAGAAAAGTAGCATTTCTTGCATAAACTCAAATGGAAGTGTGAACATAAAGTCGGCTATTTCTAATTTCACAGAGACTCAGCTATTTCTCGGTGTTAGAAAAAAATGGAGATGACCCTCTGCGTATGAGAGAATTATAATATCTCTTCTGCACGAAATGTATTGAAGCAGGGAAGCAAGTTTACAGAGCGTCTGTGAAGTAGATTGTCCTACGCCAGGACTCTGTAAACTATGGGAGCTAACCTAAAATATGATAAAGTATTTGACAGTAGATGTGTCTATCATATCTGATAATAATAGTCCGAAAAGGTGTAAGAAAATTCTTTTACAAAAACCTCAATATCATCAATTGTTTATTATTTTTTAGGTTAAAAATGGGGCTACTTTGCACCGATTTCACGACTCGACAGAATTTTGAGATTATTTACATGTATTTCTCAGAAGAAAAGATTTTCTAATTTTTTCCTTTAGAGAAACGTTTTGTAGCAAAATTTGATCTATAGATGGGTGATTTTAAAATCAATGAGATTTTTTTCGAAATTTTGGTAAAGTTACCCATAGGTGGGGGGGGATACTTGCACTGCTAATTTTTTTCAGTATATTTCAAAAAACAAATTTGGACAAATTCTAGACATATTATTAACAGCCTGCGGAAATACATGCAAGAAAATAAATTTCATAAATGCCTGATTAAAATTAAGAATTTTATGTTGCTTTTGTATTCTGTCAAATCATGATATGTTTAGAAACTTTTCACCCAATTATTTCCATGTGTGCTATTATGTATCCATCTATTACCGCACCTTCAGTTAGATAAACGTCGCTTAATACTTTAGATCTTTTGTTATTGACAGAAAAAACCGAAGTCGCTGAATTAGACCACGCGTTGCAACGGTCTTTACCTCTCATTGAAAACCAGGGGATTTGCGTTTAGTTAGGGATGAATTAGCTTTCTTTTGTAACAAACCGTCTTCACTTTTGGGGTACTGAAAAGTTTCTGCCTCAAACTTGTGAAATCGCGCTAAATCAAGTTTAAGGTTCCTGGAGTGAACTCCAGTATAATTACAGGTCCCTCAACTCTACTCTTTTATACACCCTAAGCATTATATGAAGCTTTAAGCAAACATTATTATTATTATTATTTAATACAAAATAAATTAAAAAATCAACTGGGGCTGCTGTTTATCTACAAATTTCCACATGGTGCAAAGAATCCCTCCTTTTCGGTGCAAAAGCCACCCCATGTCAGAAAAAAAAAATTAATTATAACTTAACTAACAAATACACTGACATTCAGCAACAAAATGAAAGCTAGGCTCATTATCTTTCACATTTAAATGCATTTGCCTCAGGAACGTCATACTCTCTCATTAGAGAGACAGATTTTTCAGCACTAAAATTTCAGCTGAAAAAATTGGCCTGTCTTTTCCTTCTGGAAACCTCCTGAATGATTGATATATATACGTTTCAGGAAATAAATACACTAATATTGTTCCCAAGAAGCTAGAAAATCTCAACCCCGTACCCTAAGCAGTTGATCTCTATTTCACTTTGCACACAAATTTTAAATGGTGCAAAGTTACTTCCACGATGCGTAAGTAACCCTGCTCTTACGATAGTTCTTCCTTTGGACGTTTAGGGGAGAATTTACTTTTCACATGGAAAAATAATATTATAAATAAAAATAAATATAAAAATATAAATAAATTCTATTTTAAATGTTGGGGAGCATGAAATCAAAATTCAATAATATTAAATAAGTTAATAAACCTGTGGTTTTCATAAATCTGTATTTTTACAATCATAATTATTACGGATAAGATGATTAGTTGAGCTGAACGTCACGCCAGAAAGTTTATGAAACGCTTTTGAATGAGATGATTTGTAATACTTTTTTCTAAAAATAAATAGTTTTTAAATCATTATTAGGCCAACGAAAAATATTAAATTAAGACAGAAACGACAGAAATTTATCATAATTACTGAAGAAAAAGACTTAAATAAACATCTTGATGGAATAAAATGATCTTATTGATTGTCTTTAGCAGAAGAATATTGAAAAAAATTAAATTTACAAATATTCCATTTTGCATAAATGTGAAACATTTGAAAAAAATTATAGAAATAAATATATCATGACACTGACAGTATCAGAAGAGAACAAACTCAGTAATTTCAAAATAAACAAATAAAAAAACATTCTGCCGACTCTATCACAATGCAAAAGTCAGACGGCAGCGGTTAATCATCCATCTTCA
>BGPR01003294.1:10779-52725 GCA_013235015.1 Araneus ventricosus | reverse complement strand
TAGCTATTTTCATTTTGATTAAATAATACTCATATTCATTTAGCAATACGTAACTGAACGAAGTACAATGATCATAACCATAAAAAATAGAAAGTGAGGGACACATTTCTTTTTATGCATCGCACCCCCATCAAAGAATCCCGCCAAACATCCCAAAGACATAAGAAAGAACTCCCCTGATTGGACCAGGAGGATAATAACAGTCCCGCAAGGGAGACACCGAGTTCCTTTCATTTACAACTTCTTTGCGGAACGATGCCACCACCACCACTTCAACGATTTCCCTTTTCCAATCCCGGAACCGGAAGTCGGGATCCGGAAGTGAATAGATTCGCTTTCTCCACTTGTGGCGGTAAAGGATTGAGGCTGGGAATAAGAGTTCTTTGATTAATGCCGGCAATTTGCAGGATGCCTGTTGTGGGCCGGAATAAGGGAGAGCGCGGGACTCGCATTTTAAATGGCTGCGAGATTGCAATGGGGTTTTGTGATTGGGTGGATTATCAGGGAGTCGGTGGCGCGTTATGCGCTCCAGGGGATTTGTAGAATTGTGAGGGAAGAAAGGAGTAAAGAAGTACAGAATGTGGGATCTAAATGATGCAGCACCTTTCTATATAAAAGTTTTATTGTTCCAACTACACCAGTTAGGAAGGAAACACAAGGAAGATGAAAAAATAAATTTCAAAGACATTTTCACAGGGTAATTTTACAGAAATCAAAAACTGACGTCCTTGTAGTCATGTTGCAAGATTAAACAAAAAATGACATTGAATTGGGGTTTTTTAACAATGGATAAAAACGGCAGAATGTCGTTGAAGGCTTGACTTGTAAAATTTTATTAATAAGCTGTTAAAAATTTTACATAGTCGCATTGAAAATCAGTTTTTCACGATTAATTTCCTTTCATGAATTAATTAATTTGATAATGGAAAAAATTGTCAAAGCTCCAAAACAAGGTATTAATTATGCAGTCAGTACCGGCTATATGGTCACCCTCTTATAAGGTCACCCCGCTTATATGGTCAGTCTTCTAAAGTCCCGTCTAACTTAATAGGCAGCATGTGTTAAAGCGCACCGCTTATATAGTCAATTTATGTTCCTGGTTATCGGTTATATGGTCATTTTTTTTATCTTTTCAATGAGGTTATCGTTTTTTTTGGTTTTTTTTTGAAAAATGGTAATTGTTGTAACATTTCTTGAGGCGGGGAGCAACACTGAAAATGAATGGCCAGAAGAAAAGAAAGTCCGTGCGACCCGGAGAGGACCTGAATTCACGCCTTGACTTCACTACCCTTCCCCCCATTTCTCTTTTGTGTTGGAATCATCGTCGGCGTTACCCACCCCCCTCAATTCTCTTTCTCCCCAAGGACGACAAGTGGATATCTGTCTGTTTATTGGTTGAAATTATCTCTTCCTGTTTGAAAAGTACGTTGAAATTGAGACGAAAAGAGTAAAGGAAAATGTGTTTCATTCGGATCATACGTGACGAATAAGAACGTTCATTTATTCAATATGGCTTCGAAAAGAAAGAATTTATCATTTGCTGAAAAATGAATTGATTGAAAAGTTTCAAAACTGCAATCTTTCAAAAGCTGCTTTCGCCAAAGCAAATTCCAAACTTTGCTCCTCAAATGTTCAAATCTGTGATCAAGAAAGAAAACGTCAGCGCTTGTCACCTTATGAGGATGTGGATAAAGCTCTTCTGTCATGGATTAAATATGCTGCACTGTTTATGGCTTGAAATCAATTGAACTCGTTTTCTTGCCTCCAAACAGCACCTTTAGATCAAGGCATAATCCAAAACTTCAAGGCTACCTATAGAAAGCTTCTTCTGCAAGACATGATCTCTGCTATTGACCGAAAAGAACAATTGCAAGTGTCTGTGTTAAATGCAATCTTTTATATCGACCAAAGTTGGAATATGGTATCGCAGAAAACTATTGCAAATTGCTTCCGACATGCTAGATTTCACAGTTCTCCAGAGTCTAAAGAATTATTGGAAGACGACGATGAAGATCTCCCCTTAACTGAATTAGCAGAAAAACTTCGAAATCGCGGTTATGCAATTCCAGACGAAAATCTGTATGCAAATATTGATGAAGATCTCGCTACTAACAGTGAAGCTTCAATACAAGATATTGTTTCTAATGTGTTAAATTTTAATGCCAAAGGAAGCGATGATGAGGATGACAGTGAATGTGAAAAGAAATCAGTATCAGCATCAGCATCAGATGCGCTTAAAGCCATAGATGACCTCAGGTGTTTTTTACTAATTCCGAAGCAGCAGATGAACATTTAAAAGCTATTAGGGACTTAGAAAAAGTTGTGTTAACAACCAAGAAAAGGAGGCAATCTTGTATATCTGAATATTTTAAATAAGTGCAATGAATATGGATGCACGTACGTATGCGTATTGTACTTAGATTGGTAAGGTAAGCTAATAAATTTCACTAAAAATATTGCATATTTCTTACAGTAGTTTTTACTTCGCGAATTAATTTTTAAAATGTTCTTAAAAGTTTATTTGTTTATGAGCACTATATTCTGATAGGTGAATATAACCCTGCCACAATTAAATAGTGTAGTATTGTTCCGCATATATGGTCTGATTTTTCTGGACCGCTGAGCTGATCATATAACCGATACTGACTGTATTTAGACAATTTCATATTACTGAAACAACAAATTCCTCTCTTTAAGATACATTGCAAAGCCTCTGAAATCGAATTTTGTTAAGACTTTTGTTAGATCTCTTCAACAGTGTATGAGTCTCAACTCTCAGCAGAGTTCTAAGAATTTTAGCTGCAAAAGTCATTTTCACTAAAATTTACCAAATATTTACACTGCATTAATTTTTTATTTCTTGAAAAGTACTTAGTAAATCTTTTTGTTATATATAGGTAGACTTCAGATCACGAAAACTTTTATTGGTTTTTGCTGATCATGACTAACGAATGAAAATGTTTGAGAAAGCATGGTTTATATAAAAGTAACAAAATGTTCAATACGATTAAAATAGTGCTTTGTTAAATACCAGAGTAGATCTGACCATGAAGTATATGCCGTTTAGAATTCAACATTTCATCTTTACGTTTATTTGATTTTTACGCGGTTGTAAAAGTCAGCTGCCGTTGTTAAAAGCTAAACTTTGCCTCTATTTGAATAAATACAAATTGTTTCACCCATTGCTTACTTCATACAGTCGCTGTTCATTAGATTCGTAATTAAATCATAAATGTCTACAGACACTGAAATGGAGTGTCCTGCTCCGCTGAAAACGAATATTATTTTAAGTTTCCTCAACCCCAATCCATATTCATTACTCTCCCTGACCAATGGTCTTTCGAAGTGTCCTCTGTCGCAACTGCCATGTATCTCATTATACTTTAAACTTAATACAAATGACCCCCCCATTGTCCAGTGACAACTCAAGGGTAACTTAAGAGAAGTAGTTGATAACCACTCTAAATCATCCTCTTCCCCTTATTAAACCCTCTTTCCATTTATTCAGCCCCTCTCTCTAAAACGGTCTGACAGTTGTCCGTTGGAGCGTCCACTTCTATAGACCCCATCCGATATGATGTCCGAGCAAACGATACGGTCCGAAATTCGAACTGACATCAGTTATCTGGGCTCTTAATTCCATTCAAAATATCCACCCAACCCTTTTCGGACACCCGCTGGACACGCTTAAATTTTATTGAACCACATTAAGGCGCCGGAATGACCACTCTCCTCCTAAAGATGGGGGAGTCACGGCCAGTTGTGTCCGAGCATCCCTCTCCTCTACTTTAGAATTCTAAACAAGATTTGGTCCGAATCCTGTACGATGTCCATCTATGTCAAGCAACGCTTCTCTGGTCATTAGTAACCGCTTCATCCATCCCCCGACTTCCACAGGAACCGGAACCAGAAGCAGATAGGGGGCCGTCGTATTTAAGAATAATGGAATCCCACTTTGCATATCCCCCGATCCTCAGCGCCAAATCTCGTTTGCACCATCCATAGCTAGGGAATGGAATCAACTGGTGTTGTCTATCCTTCCCACCAGGAGTCGCTGCGATTAATCTTCGTCTGAGTTCTACTCTCAGGGGTTGGCCTGGTTGTAGGGAAAGTTTACTAATTGTGGGCCCTGGGAAGTGTCACGCTTTTATCGGCTGGTGGGTGAAGTAGGGGGTGGGTCGGGAAGGTTGTTTAATTTGGCGTCTTCCGGACAATAAAATTTGGAGAGCAAAGCACCGAAGAAGTTTAATTAGGAGGCTCAAACCTTCTCAACGTAATTAAGTTTCTGGAGGAATAATAAATATTAGAAAAGTCGTTAAGTTAATTCCAAGATTTTGGTAGAGTTATGTGGAATGTAGGAATGTTGAGCGTCGTGAAATACAACTGATCTAACTGATTACCGAGTTAAACTGATTTTTTTTCGTGTTGCATTTCACTTGAGGGAAAATAACTTATATGTGAATCTACAGTGAATGATTAACATTAGGGATTGCAATCCGGCACCAATTTCAATCCGGTCGGATCCGGCCGGATCGGTCACATCAAAACTATTTTGCCTTTTCATTCCAAAATCAACTGTATAAAAGATGATAAAGTGAGTGTATTACAAAGTTTATAAAAAAAGCGTTAATTTCCTATGAAATCAACTTTATTTACACTGTTATAATTAATCCACATTTCAATGACGTCAATCATTTTTCAATAACGATTAATCTAAATTATTTTCTACTATATTATCTACGTATTCTTTAAAGCTATCATCTTGAACAACTCTTTCTAAGATATTTTTTATTTCTAGTCTTACAACTTTTTTTTCGGCTTAGTAAATGTATCATCAGTTCATCTTGTATCATCATCATATTTTTTTTTTATTATGTAAATATATTAATATTCCTGTTTTCATTTTGAATTGGTTTCAAAAGTGACATGTTTGTTTTAGAACTTTTAGACTAGTACCTGCAATACAATACAAATAGGTACATGCTTACAATTTAAAACGTTATTTCGGTCACTATGTAAGAAGAAAGTCGTATTATAAAGAAAAATCAGAAATATGGATCGTTACTCAATTCATTTCTAAGTCTAATTATCTACTTAAATCATTCTCGTATTCGTAAATGCAACATAAACATAATTCATCTATCAATTGAACAATAACAATGTCTATATGTGTAGCGGGTGAGTCAGCGTCGAACGACTCGTACACCATGCATTTAAGTACCTACTCTTGCAACACCGCGAGTATTTTTTCAAGAAATCGTCTTCATGTATTTTTTTTAATTTACCGGATCCGGTAGATGTCTAATGTCCGCCGGATTACCGGATCCGGTTTTCCGGATTGCAATTTCTAATTAGCCTCATACTTCCAGAATAATGCTTCTCTTGCATTTAGGAATTAGTTTTCTGTGTCATTTTTAATCATATCCTCATGATAATTATTTGTATTGAATTTTCCACTCTTGCTATAAATCTTTAATTTTTAAATACTTATCAATTTACTAATTGTGTTAAACATTACGTCATATATGAATTTTAATTGAGGAAATTTTCTTATTTTGGTTTTAACAAAAAACATTTCAAATTTTTCATATCTTCATGACTCTCCTATTGCCACTTTGTGCTGTCCCTAAAAAAAGTTTAAGAATCTCTGCTTCACGTTATGAAAGAGAACTGATAGAAAGGATGGCCGCACAGAAAACGGTTCGCGGTTCGATCTAACCAACGTTTCTCAACGCACGTGGTCTCTTAGGGCCAACGCACTTCTTTCTAGTCAAGTCTAATTGTACCGAAGTTAGTGTCAAGCCGAAGTGACAGTCGGTAGCTAAAAGCCACAAGAGCCGGCCCGTATTTGTGACAGTCGGCTAATTGTACTAAAGCCGGTGTCAAGCCGAAGTGACAGTCGGTAGATGAAAGCCACCAGAGCCGGCACGTATTTGTGACAGTCGGGGGAGAATGTGCCAATCACCTGGCACTTCCACGTGACAGTCGTTCTCAAAGGGTTAACACCTTCAGTTGAATGAAAGAATCATTATTATTTCACGGACACCTTGATATACATAAGGGATAAACTGCATGAAGAAGGAGTTTATTATTTCGATTGGCGTTTTATTGTCCTTTCTCATCAAATATCAATAACTTAATTTAATTTATATCAAAGGCTTTAATTCATACCAACAATATTCATGCTTTCCTTCTTCGATCGAAATCAGAACCGAAAGAGACGGTAGTTACTTTTACCACAGCATTTGTATTATAGCTAATTGGAAAATTTTTTAGTTTCCCTAATAGGAAGAGATTCTTATCTGATTTATTGCTCTAGTTCTCACAAACGGATTAATTTACCTTTAGAAAGAAAAAAATAAGAACACCATCTGTGAATGTATTAAGGATTCAACTACTGGGTTTAGCTAAAAAAATTTAGCACATGTGACTAATCTAAGAACATAAATTCGCTATCTTTGTTTGAAATATAAATCATCATTTCGAAATTCATCGCGAGAATTAAATTCAGCGGAAAATGTTATTCCCTCATTTAGCATAACTGTATATTATATCCTCTTTCTTCAAAATATTAAGTCAAACAGGCTATGTTCCTTCCTTTCAAAAACGATTTAAACAGTCAACTAACTATTAAGATTACATGAGCCTGTTAGATTTTCTCTTCCAATGGTTAAATATTAATATAAGAAAATTAATGCTGTTTAATGCATTATTAGTTCGCATCAACTATTAGTACTACTAATTGACTTTACCATACTTATGGGCTCAAAAGTTACTGCTAGTGAACTTATCAAGCATTATTTGAATTAATGTAGCTACGATAAGTAATATATGAAGAAGGTGACATGATGTTTGATGTAGAACTCAGTTTATACACAAAAATACAAAGAAAAATATAAATATCGTTTTATCTATAACCTTGTAATATTATTATAAAAATCAAGCAGTTAATCAATAAGTAGAACTTATGAATAAATAAGTATCAGGGGAAAATTTGATAAAAAAATAACACTTTTATAATGGGCATCTAGACCTGTTCTTGTTCGTATTTTTCATCATTTTCATATACCAAAATGTTACACAATAATCAGATTTCTGTTTCTTTCTTAAATGTTGAAATGGGCTTTGTTTTCACATGTACGACAAACCGTAATATTCTAAACCGTAAATCCCGGGATATTTATTAAATTAGAAAATGAATCTGACGCAAAATTAAAATTATCTGTTTCAGAAATCCAGTCATAATTAAAGCTACCCGAAATCCCCAATCATTCATGACAAGATAAGCCTGAACGTCAAATAATCCAATTCAAATCGGAGCATAATGAAAATACCCATACCCTTCACCATCCTTTAATGACGTCTCACCGCCTGGGGCAATGTCTTTCACGGTAACCTTTTGAAACACCCTGCCTTTCTAAAGACGTCACCCTAACTCAATAAACTCTACTTAGTATCATCACATATGAAGTCTGCTGTACGCCTCCCCCCTCCTCCATCAACGTCCAATCACGATCCACTAAAACTTCTGCTTCCCCAATTAACGGAGACGTCTTCCAACAATAAATGTTTATTAACCTCGTGCTGTGCAAATTTCATCAGAGGATGCGGATCAGAGGATGGTGAGAGGACCGCCCGCGGTTAGGATGCTGATCTTGAGCTTCCTCCTAGCATCTTTGGATCGGATGGTGAGTCCTCCTGGGATGCTGGAGGTCGGTGGGGGATGACAGAGGGGTATCTGTGAAGTGATTAATGACGGTCCAAGTTAAAGGGATGCCTGCGTTGTTAGTAGGAGTCAACAATGTACAAAGTTTTTGCGTAGTGTTTGTGGAGATGGATATTGATGAGGGGTATTGTGGAGAGTGAGTTTCTCTTTTTCTTGGAAATACTTGTGAGAGATTTTCAGAAACTTTTCTTGGGAAAAGGGTTTTGGTACTTTCTTATTTAATTAGAAGAGGATTAAGAGTGTTCTAATGGTAGCACTCCCTGAATGTAGCTAAGAAAATTAATTCAATAAATTCAAATTAACTTGCGAGCTTCGAAATAGATTGAACATTTGACATTTGACCATTTTTCAGAACAAAATTTACTGCTTATATATTTCTTTGATTATTCTTAGAAATGTCTTTTTTGAGCATGTTTTAACAATATTAAAAGTTCTTTTGCAGTGCCCTCAACGTAAAGCATAATGGAAAATGAAGTTTTTAATACAATAATATCTTTCAAAACTTAACATTTTTACTGCATATTTGAATTAATCCCCTAATTGCCACATAATCTTATTTAATTCAGCTCCACCATTCTGGTCATTTTATAAGGAAACTAGCAATTATGGAATCGATTTAATCCCTTAGTTGCCACATACACTTATTTAATTCAGCTCCAACATTCTGGTCATTTTATAAGGAAACTAGCAATTATGGAATCGATTTAATCCCTTAGTTGCCACATACACTTAATCTCCGAAATTCTGGTCATTTTATAAGGAAACTAGCAATTATGGAATCGATTTAATCCCTTAGTTGCCACATACACTTATTTAATTCAGGTCCAACATTCTGGTCATTTTAAAGGAAACTAGGAATTATGGAATCGATTTAATCCCTTAGTTTCCACATACACTTATTTAATTCAGCTCCACAATTCTGATCATTTTATATAAGGAAACTAGCAATTGTGGAATAGATATTTCAGAATTTGCCTATTGAATTTTTTTTTTTTTTTTGCTTTTGCTTTTAAGAGTTTTTTAAGACTTAAGAATATAAATTAAAGGGATCTTATTACTCCAGGCAGGAGTCCAAGACTATTTTCTCTTGATAATAATCTTGAAATACAACCTTAAAACAAATTTTATGAGAGATCAAACACATGTTGCATAACTGTTCTTTTAAAAACATAATTAGGGTTATAAGAAAGATAGTTTTCTAATGATTATTTGGTTAAAAAAATTTATTTCAATGCTTGAAATCGCGCCCGTTATTTCTGTATTGACTGGATCTAATTATTATATTTAAAAGTCACCTGTTATCTTAACAAAAAATATAGATTAGTTTACAAGTAAATTTTACTACCAAAGGATGTCAGTATTACCTACAGCGTTTCGGTGACAAGTAGACTTGAAAAGGGCTTCCAAATATTTGACATCAGTATGTCAGAAAGATAGTGGCACATAAAAGATTAATTAAAATTTATTTTTATGCATTCGACTCACCGGAATTCTCGAGATCTGAAGAATATCTATTGAATTCACATCCACTTCCTCCACTTGATTAGAAGACTTTTTTCAAGTACCATGTTCCAGACAAATAAATAACAATCGCAACTTCATTATCATACAATCCATTATCGTCAACTGTCGTACACTTGTACTAACTTCTCCCAAAGCCAAGCCAACGGTCCATTACATTTCCAAGACAGCCCATGATTATATACTGTCCCAATGAATTAAGTGTCCCTTTTGTGAAGACCCCTCTCCATAGAATGGTGGGACGTCATACACGAAAAAGCAAAACGCCCCTTTTCTTTGACCAAACTCAGTTACCCAGAGATTGTTTTTGGACAGAGCATGACCCGGACGTATGGATATTAGATTAAGTGCTGGCCGGACAATCCGGCATTCGCCCATTACCTCCCCCTTCCACAATCGAAAATACAACCGCCCACGCAACAAGCGGGGGTATCTTCCCCACCCACTCATTACGTCACCCCCACCGATAAGGGACAAAGGAAAAAAGGAAGGAAATCCTTTCTGTTTTGGTGCTGCAATTCTTTAGGGAGTAATCCCACCACCGAGGGTAATTAGGTGGTATTGGTCAATCAGATTGAGATCGATGGGGTCATCGGAGGAGGGTGCGAAAGGGACGTTTTTTGGTGGAAAAGGAAGATGGGATTTGATTTAGGGTATGTCCAGAAAGTTGTTGTGAGTGAAGGATGGTTTTATTGAGAGGGACAGTTGGACACTTGTTGACAAAAGCAATGACGTGATCTGGAGTGAAGATCATATATTTGCTTCACTGACTCTTTATAAATGAATTTATCTGTATCGATTATTAGTCTTGATTGATAAGGAAGGTAAATGACTTCAGTTTGATTTAAAGTGTAATACTAACTACACTGTAAAAAAAATCCCGTAAAATTTACGGTTTTAAACTGGCAGCTGGGTTGGTTGTGCAAAACCGTAAAAGTTACGAAGTAAATCCGTAGGCACAACGGTTTTTTACCGTATGAAATCAAGTTTTCTCCGTAAAAAATTAAGTCATCGAAGTAAGTGACGTCATCGACTAAATTGAGCTGTTTTTCTCCCTCTGTTCGAGTTGAGTTGAAATGTGCTGATGTGTATTATCAATTAGGAATATTAATTAATCAAGGCTTAATTATTAATTTCAATTAGTTTAATTAATGTAATTTTTAATTGAACTTACTTGGACGATTTCGATGCAAGATGGTGCCAAAACTTCTAACTCCTCTGAGCCGGGGATCGAAACCGCGTTCTTAGAAATAAAAGGCAGTCGCTCTAACCAGTAGACCACCGGAGACTTCACAAAATGATGTAAAAATAATCTATTTGAGTTTTAAAATCACTATAGCTCTACTGGCGCCACCTAATGGTGTAAAAATCAACTACTGCCAGAACACGCGTTTTAAGGTTAGCTTTCATGAGTGACAACATGTGTAAACAACAGCGGAGATGGAACCCTATTAAAAACATGAAATGAATGCAATAAAATTACATTTAAGAAAAGGGAAAGTTATCGTACGGAAAGCAATACCGTATGACGAAAAATAGAATTTGAACTGACGGTTTTAAACCGTTTATGGTTGGAGCGGAAAACGGTGAAAAACCGTTTTGTTAACAAAACAGCTTTAAACCGTCAAATATACGGAAAAAGTCCGGGGAAAAAACGGATATTTTTTACAGTGTATAATTGAAAGATGATAAAAATGAAAAAGTTTTTTTTTCTCAAGCACGCTTTTAGTAATGTACTCAAAAGTAGAAAATAATATTTTAATTGATCTAGAAGTCAAAACAAAATTGTGAAAGCCTGAGGGGCTGATAGAAACACTCTTAAGTAAACTGGAATTTAAATTCCAATTATAATATATTTAATGAATGTTTAAAAATTCACTTTCTTATGATATTCATTATGGCTTATTTCCTTGCATTTTTTTAGTGTCTCAGATATTTAAGCATTTGTTATGAACTCCATAATTTTGTTTTCAAAAAATTATTATTATTATTATTGATTTTTACAACACTAATAAAGCACGTTTTAAAACTTTTTAGATTTATTATTTTCTACATTTTAGTATTTAATACAGCACGCAATTATTATAAATATTGCATAATCATGTAATCAGTTTTCCTCAGATTCACTACTAGATTGTACCTCTCATATGAAATCAAAATTTAATTAAAATTAATTTGATTAACTGAAAATTAAGTTATGTAAGCATCAAAATATTGTATTGCCATCGCGAATACATAACGTTTACAAAATTTACATCAAGTTAAACTAGGTCAACCATAGAAAATTTCTGACTTAATTTGATTTTTTTTTTAAATTTAGCTCTTTTCATCAATAAATAAATATTGTATAAAATTTTATAGTTCATTTCATAAATAATTAATACATCATTATATAATCTAACAGACTTTAATCAGTATTAAATTTTTCATCATTTGCACCATTTAAAAAGAATTCAAATAAATGAGATATAAAACATTATTTTGCTTACTAAACATTCCAAATCATAAATTTCTCCCTCTGATTTCTGATTGAAATCTTGATTGTGACGTAAGCAAATGAAGTTTCCTTGTAATATAAAGAAATAAAATTTTTAATAATAATAATAATAATAATAATAATATATATATATATATATTTTTCAATTTTATTTTGGTTTTTGTCTATTTTTGCCATTGTGTCTTGACTGTTTTTGAGTTTTTGTCTTGTGTTTCTAAGTTTGTTTTGATATATATACAATCGGACCTCTATTTAACGAACCTCTATTTTGCGAATTTCTCTATTTTGCGAACTTTTTCTTGGAACCAAGAACATTTTGCGAATTTCTTCGTAAAATAACCTCCAAATAGCGAAGTGCATTCTCTATTTAACGAACTTTTTCTTGTGATCCAATATTTTTTTCTCCCTATTTCTCAAAATATTTCTAAACATTTCAAACTTATTCTTTTTTTAACACATTTTATGGTGATCAGTGACCTTGAAGCTGGAAAACGTAAAAGCGAAAGTGCTTCAGCAGAAAAGAAAAAAATTTAATTCTTCATGAGGTGGATAAAGGCGTGAAAAAAAAAAAGATACTGCTTTAAAATTTGGTATTCCTCCAAACAGCCTATCAACCATAATAAAAAAATCGTGATAAGATACAAAATTATGATTCATCGAATTCTTGTTCAAAACGTTTAAAAGCATGTGTGATGGTGTGTGGATGAGTGTGAGGGAAGATGTGGATGAGGCAGCTTTGAAGCGGACAGTGTGAAAAATAAAAACAATACAGCGATGAATTGCGATGAAGACGAAAATGATGAAGATGGAAATGATCATGATGCAGAAATCAACAAACCTTCGTATGATGAAATGCTAAAATTCATTAATTTTAATATAAAATTATTTTTTAAATTGAAAATACAGTGTATTCCCGGACAATGTTTTGTTTTATTCTTGATTTCCTTGCAGATTTCTTTTTGATGCGTAAAATATATAAAACAGACACTAATTTACAAAATAAAGGTGTGATTAATTACTTTTTTTAATAATATTTAGTGTTTATGAATTTAAAATCTGTTTTGTGTAGTTTAAAGTATTTTAAAAGGTGAATCTCTATTTAACGAATTTTCCATATAACGAACTTTTTTTCGGGATTTAGCGACTTGGTTAAATAGAGGTCCGACTGTATATATATATATATATATCTTTGTAATATAAAGAAATAAAATTCATTTTTCCATCAAATTAAATTAAAATTTAAACAAAGTTGATTTTGTTCGATCAAAGTTTTGGATTTCCACAAAATACATCTCAAAATAACAGGAAATAAAAGAAACCCTTTCTATTATGCCTCAAATTGGGTGCAATTACGCATGCCACTCCATGCAATGTTCAGTCAGCAAGGAACGAAGTACCATTTATAAACAAGAAAAGGTGGCATAAGCTCCAAAATATTTAACAGGAAAATACCTATTAAATATTTTATATTCACATTATGGCAGATACGCAGACGCATAAATAAAACTTCCAGAACGAATTTTCAGATGTCCTTCAGTATACACAATTCTTAAACCGATGTTTTTACTCCAGTATTTAACCCCTAATTCAAATCCTCGTCCCAACAGGGGTCTACCACATTCATCGCTACCTCCCCTTTCATTCAAAGCAAGCGTCCGACAGCTCAACTCTATCTGCATCTCCCAAGAGACATCAAACCCTCCTCTTCCCTACATCAACATCAATCGGACGGGGGGGGAGGGCAGAGACAGAGCAAACGATAACGAAAGGCAGAGGGGGTGGAACAGTCATCTCAGTGGTTCGACATGTAGGCGTGCAGGGGGGTGAAATGCTCGTCACCCCTTGTTCCATTTATTTCATTAGAAGTGCGTGATTCTGTTGCGCACTGGGGGATGTAGGGGGGGGGTTCAGATCAACTCTGCAGTAGCTGGATCTATCCCCCCCCTTTATTCGTTCACTTACCAATAAGTAGTAATACATGTGTAGGTGTGGGGCGTGTAAAATCCATCGACGATTCAATTCAGAGTGAAAGCTTCATTAACCTCAGTGGCATCCCGAAAAAAATAGGGAAAGTGAGGGGAAGAACTGCCGAGTGTTTAATGTGGTGTAAAGATTTAATTGCTTGCGTTGGTTTTGGGTGGGAATGTTTGGTGTCGTGAGAAGTGTTACTACGTAAAATGAAAGGTGGTTGTACAGGATGTCTATAAATTAATCACTGTATTACACGGTGCCATAAAATATAGAAATGGCTTTAGTTTAGTTACATTAACGTCCTATTTTGGAGCATCTCGAGGGCTATTTTGGGACGGACCTCATAATTTTAAACCGCGGTCAGAGGGCGAGGAAGACACCTGAGTTGGCGCCCCCTCTCCAAACATCCGCGCCACACCAGCATTTGGCCCCCTACGTATGATTTAACGTGTAACACACGGCTGATCTTCAGTGGAATCGGGTTTCGAGTATTTGACCCTCCTGGCCGCATATTTACAAACCCTACCCTGATACACCAAAGGCAGGAAAACGGACAATATCATTGGCTCGCTTCGCCGAGAGCCGGTGACGTCATTCTTTGCTCTCGCACTTAGCGTACGGAAATCATAACAAAACAATGATATATTCACTGAATGACTTCGGATACAAATTTAAGCAGCATCCTAACATATATCTTTGCCTCGCATTTGTTGTTTGCTCGCTAACGAAACAAAACTTACCAGTAAACAAATCTTTCTTCTGTGGGACATGATTTTCTGCCGTTCCATTTGGTATTTGTCGAATAAACTCTACACAGTAATATTCAAGCGAATTTACTCAGCCAAATCCAAGTTATTTGCGAGTAAAAATGAAAAAGAATAATCGCTCGACTAAATAAAATTGCGACTTAGGTTCGTATCGTAGATCGATTCTCGCGAAGTCCAAGCAACGGAAACCTAAACTAATTCAAAGATCACATTCAATAACTTGTTTTGTTATGATTTCTGTATGCTAAGTGAACGAGCAAAGAATGACGTCATCGGCTCTCGGCGAAGCGAGCCAATGATATTGTCCGATTTCCTGCCTTTGGTGTATCAGGGTAGGGTTTGTAAATATGCCTCCGGGCCCGAAGCCGAGATCACCCCTACGCCACAGGGGTTTCAAAATTTAGTAATGGAAACAGGTCTATAAAATAAACGTATACGGAAATTATTAATGCCGTTACTGATGTTGGAAGAGTTTTATGGCTGTATTGTATGACAAAAGTGGAATTTTTTTCATTATTTCATTTTTGTTGGTAAAATTTTATCTCCTAGTGAAAAAGCAATGTTATAATGTCTTTCAAATAAATAATGGTGTTCAATTTGAAAAGTATTGAACACCTATCATGCTGCAAACCAGCTCATAAAAAAGTCTAGATTGATGAAAGAAACCAAATAAGAATTTCTGTTCTTCAAAGTTTTATCCAGTGATTAATTTATGGACATCCTGAAACTAATAAATATATAAAAAGTTGTTACAAATAATGTGGAATAAATGATAGAAAGACATTCTGATTATTTTTTACTTATCTCATAAGAAATATTTTTAAACTCTAGATTGTACACAAATTCTTTGGGCAAATTAATAAAAGTTTAGCACATATTTGTAAATCTAATTTGTTTTTTCGGACTGTCTAAAGTAACAAATCTTAATCATTTTTGTGACTTAATAAGAGGATTATGGTGATTTGCATGCTTCAAATATTGGGAATCATCTTTCTTCCCACTGCAACGTTTAATTATTAGTTTTGGTAGCGCGAATTGTTATCATCACAGCCAGCAATGAAATGAATCGTTTTTGGCATTTTTTTATCTTAAAAAAATCTTGTGTAGGATATTAAAATCAACATTTATAATATTAACTTAAATAAATTTTAACAAGGAGCTATCCTTTGCTGAATGGTCAAATACAGCCATTTAGTCAAAGCCGTTTCCTTTGTATATAACTTTACAGCTTAAAATTGATCGCTTATCTATTATTTACTGACTTACATAAAAGACTCAGTTTTTTAAATTTTAAATCTCACCAGCTATTAAAAGTCTCTAAATATAGAAATATTTCATTTTCGTTTTACTATTTTCTTATTTTATATAAAAAAAATCCCGTAAAAATATTTTTTATCAATTTTCGAACGATTAATATATTTTAAAAATCAAAAATGTCTAGTGAACTTCATGTATATTAGATAATATGAGTGAATTTTCCAAAACATAGTAACATATCGTCTAAGTAATATTTATAACTTATTCATTGAATTTTTCTTGTGTTCGAAGAAATATACTTTTTAAAAGTGCCCAATTTGGACATAAGTATTTCATGATACTGACAAAAGTCTTTTAATTCTTTGCAAACCCAGGATTTTAACATTGCCCTTTCTAAAACAATAAAATTGGAATATTTTAATGAAGACTCAGCAATTATCTCACACCCCATCCTCCCAGTTGGTCCATTAGAAAGACTACTAATCGGCTTTCTTTCTGCATTTGCATAGAATATCACCATTTGTCACCGTGGAATTTCTATAAAATTTTAATATGCAAAGCTTTCTAATCCTTTTTCAATTATACAGCAAATGGAACTAAAATTAATACTATTGTTCCACCAGCATCCCGAATTCTAATCTTTAAAATCCTTAAAGTCCACAACCCATCTTTATTGTTCTAATCCTCCAGTCTTAGAACCATCCTGTTGACACAGAAAGTGACAAATATCTCGGCTGTCACCCACGAAATGCCGATATGCAAATGCCATGCACGGTTCGCTCGTATATGCTTCAATTTTCAGTGCCATATTTCCCCCACCCACCCTTCACTGTCACTTCCACCAAGCAGAATTCAGAGTACATAATTTCATCAAGAGCAATTTAGTGAACTCAGAACCGATTATGGACCGTAAACAGATTAATAAGCTTTGAAACCTGCTGGCTGCTGAACCCTATTGTCTATTCCTTGTTCGAAGCCTTCAACCCCCCTATGCCTTTGTTCTGTGCATTAGCGGAATTGAGAATGAAGGATTTTACTTAGAGTGCCAACCCCTAACTTCATCAATATGGATCGGCAATTAATTTTGTTTTCATTTTAATTGAATAAGAAAAGATTTCTGCTATCTTTGTGCGTGTGGTGGTGCAGTGTTTGGCGAAAAATTTATTTCTGTTTCAGAAGTTTTGGCGATGTGGAGGAGACAAAGGAAATTGAAACAGGGTGTTGTTGATAATGGTTATTTTGCATATTGGAGTGCTAGTGTTTTTTCCTTCCCCGCGATGCTCCTGGATTGTTCTAAATGGAGATTTTATTCAAATAGAGGAGGAGAATCTTGTTTTATTGAGGTTTATTAACTGAGTTTTCATTTGGAAGAGGAAATTAGGGAAAAGAAATGAAATGTACAGGAGGACAATCTTCAATGTTTCATTTATTCAACTGAGAAAGTTTTATCTTCATTTGCGTGAAACTTAAATGGGAATTTTGCAAATAGGCAATAAATATTCTTGATAAAATATCACTCGAAATGAAATATCTTTTAGGTAGCCATAATAAAATGCTCATTTTAAATCAAGTTGCTTGAAAAAAAATACTAATTTGTATCCGACTGCTGTCACTAAATTTTCCAATAAAATGAAATATTCGTTATCTTATCGTTTTCCCCATTCAAAGATTAAAAATCACTTTGGGTTTGATGTATTATTTTAGAACGGCTTACAAATAGCGTATTGCTTTCGAAAATAAATTGCGACAGCTGCCTTATAAACACAATTATGCTATTCCAAAAACCAGGAAACTATAATTCATTCAAAACCGAAAAATTCTGAAAATAAAATAATCTAGATTGTTCTCTGCAAAGTCTGTTAGAATCCATGGAAGTTTGTTTGGAATGGAGTACAGGATCATGTTCGTCCTTCATTTGTTCCTGCATCCAGATTCCCATGAGATTCCTCTTAGCCTCTTGAAAATGCTGAACCAGCTATTTCTTACGCATAGGATTCCTTTTCGTAGACCATTATTAACTGGTACACATCCAAGAGGACATTTAGCGGACAAGACATTTACTTCTCCTGGAGTAGACGTTAGTATATCCCTTAGTTAAATCGTCCATTGGGTACTGTTTTAACAGTCTGAATACAGCTGGTACAACTTATGTACCACCAACCACTTATATACCTGCTGCCATCCCCTCTTGTAATGAAGTTCCAGAATAAACCACAAAGATATGTATGGAAAATGTCCTATTTTTCCTCATTTTTTGTCTTCATTTAATGCTAGAATAAATGAAACACACTTGATAACTCATAAAGTAATAAACGTCCTCCCACTCTAAAATGCCCATAATCACTCTAGAACAAACTAGCCGGTTGTTTTTCTAACATTATAATGTCTACGAAGACAATAAAGTCAATTAGAATTAACTTTTCCAAGAAGGTTTCACTTTAACTTGCACAAGACTTTCAACCATCTTGATTACTTCAAGCTCGAACCATATAATTGAGCTCCCCAAATCAAAACCAGGAAAACCAAATCGAGCCTCTCCTAACAAGGGGAGGGGGGCATTTGCATTTATTGTGGATGGAGAAAGTTTTTATGGATCTCTGCTGCGTTTTATGGGGCGTGGGGTAATCCCTGCGTAAGCTCGAAAACGAGTTGCATTTCTTTTGTCCCGCATTCTCTCCCTCTCGCTCGCTTTAAATGCACTTCTTTTTCCGCTTTCTGTTATTGGCGTTGCGAATTTTTCGTCTCCACCTTCTTGGAGGAGAGTAATCATAAACAGTCTCTTGTTCTTTTCCTGCCAAGGAGGCCGGATATTATCATTCTGTTAGATGCTGCATTAAGGGGCTGTGCGCAGAGTGCCTGAGTGTATTTGTAGGTCTGGACTAAAATCAGGGACTTTGGACAAGTTTTCTGTTTTGTTTAACAACAACTCCACGCAGTAAACCCAGTGGCGTAGCTAGTAGAAATGGCACCAGGACTTAATATAGAGTAAAATCAGGGACTTTGGACAAGTTTTCTGTTTTGTTTAACAACAACTCCGCGAAGTAAACCCAGTGGCGTAGCTAGTGGAAATGGCACCAGGGCTTAACATGGAGTAAAATCAGGGACTTTGGACAAGTTTTCTGCTTTGTTTACAACAACTCCGCGAAGCAGTGGCGGACTGGGTCTGAAAATAGTGGTTGCCAGGTGTCAGTGAGGGCCCACACATATCTATAATCGTAACATTAATTACATTAATAAATTATATGTATTTAATTTTTTATATTTAATTATATTAATTTAAATCTATAATATTTAATAATTATATATTTAATTTATTTTTTTATTATATATTTCATTTTTCCGCGTTTTTAAAATAAATTCCTTTTAACACCCTTTAATTTTCTATGTTTAAAATAACGAAACTATGTTTAAAGTTATTTGATTTTAAATTCCGTAAGTTAAATATTATATAAGAAACACGGACCTTGGGTACAGGGCTATTTTATTTATTTGCTTTAGAGAAAGAGTTCTTTTTTCTCTCCCATATTTCCTGGGGGCCCAAATTGTCTTCTGTTTAAGGGGGCCCACTTGCCATCGGGCAAGCTGGCAACCTCGCCAGTCCGCCACTGCCGCGAAGTAAACCCAGAGGCGTAGCTAGTGGAAATGGCACCAAGGCTTAACATGGAGTAAAATCAGGGACTTTGGACAAGTTTTCTGCTTTGTTTATCAACAACTCCGCGAAGTAAAACCAGTGGCGTAGCTAGTGGAAATGGAACCAGGCCTTAATATGGAATTTTCGCTCCCCCCTCAGTTGTCATGAGTAGTTTAGCAAAAGTAAATTCGTCCGGGCCATGATGTTATATTTTTCCCCTCTCGTCATAATTGACTTTAAAAGAAAATGGCACAAATACACTAATGATTTGTTCCTACGGTGCCCTTTAAGACAAGCGCTAGGGGCGGCCATATCCTCCTTGCTCCCCCATCACTACGACGCTGAGTAAACCTCCAATGCGAACAATCGTCAAACCCATTTGGCTCCTATTTCAAGAACCAACTTTAATTCAATTTCATCTCTTCAACACAAAAGATAGAATTCTATTTTCTTTTTGTTGTCAACTTTCTTTCCGAAGTAATTATTTAATTAGGTAAACAATTAGTACACTTTGTAAACTATCACTTTAACTAAACAATTAGTACATTTGGTAAGCGATAATTTTAAGTAAACAATCCTTACACTTAATTGAACTATAATTTTTAGTCAAATTTTTTTGCAATCTTCTAAGCATACGTATCTTTTTTCCTTTTGGAACAGAATATTATTTTGAAATATTAGTTCTGTGAGAACATTCTTTGCAATATTATTTTGAAAGAATAGTATCGCAAGAACATTATTTGTAAAACAACTGCCAAGAGTTAACATAAATAATCAACAATCAAATTGTTCCATTGAATGTTGCAAATAGGAATAGATGAAAAAAAAAGCTGCCAGCAGATAGAAACATTACACATTGCAGGTTGAAAGAATGAAATACTGAAGTCCCTGTGCCCTCGATGATGTACCTCAAGTTCATGAATGTCTTTATTATGTACCTAATTTTCATTCATTTTTGTAAAATTCATTTTTTTCTCTTGCAGAACTGTTATTTTTAACGTGTGGACTTTTTTATCAACTGTTAATGTTCGAATTTAGACCAAGAACGATAATGAGGAAATGTTAGTTATGTGAGAACATTCTTTGCAATATTATTTTGAAAGAATAGTATTGCAAGAACATTCTTTCTAAAAGAACTGCTAAGAGTTAACATAAAAAATCAACAATCGAATTGTTCCATTGAATGTTACAAATAGGAATAGATGGGGAAAAAAGCTGCCAGCAGATAGAAGCATTACACATTGCAGGTTGAAACAATGAAATACTGAAGATGATGTGCCTCAAGTTCATGAATGTATTTATTATGTACCTAATTTTCATTCATTTTTGTAAAATTCATTTTTTCTCTTGCAGAACTGTTATTTTTAGCGTGTGGACTTTTTTTATTCACTTTTTAATGTTCAAATTTAGACCAAGAACGACAATGAGGACCAGAGAAAAATCATTTGCCTATAGGACGTGCACATCTTTCATCCAGCAGGATACATAAAATTACTATTCCTTCAGTACAAATGTATAACGCAGAAACGTGCAGAACCTTTCATGGATGGCCCCTTTCCCCAACTCATTCGATAAAGATCACTGATAAACGTCGTCAGCGACTCTGATGAACTGGAAGCGATATTTGGGCCCTCGGATCTAAAGACAGCGATTTTATGAAGCACATAAAATTTTCTCATACCTATCCAACGAACCCTTGTTCGCACGACAATATGCAAATGAAGAAGTAAATATTTTCCGAAAGGATCCATTCTCCAACGGAGGAAGTAACACATTTTCTTCCTGTTGCCAAATCCTTTGGAGTAAATCTGGTATCGCAGGTTCTAATTCTCCTCCACAAAGAGCAGTGGGAAAAGGGGAATGCTATTTGTATGCAGATTTTTGGCAACCAAATAATCGAGCGGCTTTTAGTACGGCGGTGTTCGACAATAAATGTTTAGGGGAACTTAATTTTGAAATCTTAATGCTGATTTAGGTTTCTGACTTTGGATGCGAAGCGGGTTTTAACTGCTGACGAAGCAATTATAGACGTCGTTTCGCTGCGATGTGTGAATCCGAAATGACTTTAATCTTTGTCTTCCTCGTGGTGTCCAATGGAATGATGGAATCAACCTATCTGAAGGGCATTTGGAAAACATTAAGAAAACTGAAAAGGCGCCAGTGGGGATATTTTGCAGGATGAAACTAGATAAAAGTCCATAATAATGAAATATTAAAATACAAATGATGCTATATCTTTTCCGATGTCTTTAGAAAGGTTTTTAAGAAATGCATTTATTTTTTTATACAAAATATAATCAAGAGTCCGAAGAATCCATTGTTTATGCACGCGAAAATTCAAAACTTCAACTGCCACTATAACAAACCGCGGTTTAAAGTTATGAGGTTCGTCCAAATATATCTTTCGCGTGGATTCAAAACGGAATGTAAGATCTAAATAATTGTCGCTATTAAAATTTAATTTTCTCTACAACTTTAAATTTTCCTATTAACTTTCTCTAAGAATTAGTTACATACGTAACTCGTGAATAATCTGCTACCAAGCCAATTACTTGTTTCTTTAAATTATCTTGAGATCGCTAAAATCTTTTTTGGATCATAAAAATATTTTAAAATAACGTCTTTCCAGACGTCTCGGTTCCTTTTTTTCTACAAAAATTATAAAAATTCAAATGAAGTCGCTGAAAGCTTTATAAAGTAATATTGTAACCGAGAATATCAATTTGACAGAGCATGGGGAACACTCACAATTTTTATGGGAAATTAAATCTGGAAAGAAAAATAAGAAATGAAATCTGGAGTGAAAACTTGCATAAAGAGAAAAGAACATTGTTTATATTATCGATTAAACAGAATACAACTTAATGAAAATTAATCTGAAATCAGATTTTTAACTAGTTCAGTATATCAATTTCGATGAAAAATATTCTCTGTAAACAAATAGGAAAATTTCATCTAAATACTAAAAGTTGATTCTGGTATGCTTGGGCTTAATGATTTTCGAGATCAGGTTGTGCAGTTTGTGTTTGGGATGGATTTTTACAATTTTCTAGGAGTCTTACCAACTTTTGGAAAAAAAGAATACGTATTCATCTCTGCGTAAAACAAATAAAAAAAGTAAAGAACAACAACAACAAAAAGCAACGTCTCATAGTTTACTGAGTGCCTTAAATAGATGTTATAAAAACAATTTGTTTTTTGGGTTAGGCATTAATACCACCAAAATACGAGAAAAATTTTGCATTTACAAAACAAAAAAGCACTTGAAAGTACAAATAAAGCAAAAATGTAATTTGAACGAAAAACTCTGAAATTCATGCATACTTAAAACAAAATCTCCACTAAAAAAACAAAACTTACATTATCGGCCGTAGTGTGATGGAACATAACCATTTAAATTTCAACTTGAATTGCTTTCTCCCTTCAATTTACCAGTTCTGCTCCAATTTCTACATTTAAATGAAAAATTATGGTCATTTTTGTGTATGACCACACCAGAGGGAGAGTGAGTATCCCTTCTCAGATCCGCCATCCAAATAGTTCAGCCAGTTCAGACTAATTAAGTTATCTCACAACACCCCAAATCGATTTAAATACGAAATTACTCTGCCTGCACAGTGAGAAACCGGTCGCCCACCCCCTCCTTTATGTGTTTCTTTCACCGCCATTAAACCCACCCGTAAGTGCAGACGAGAAATAAAAACATCATCTTTACCATCCCTTCCTCAGATCTATATTTTACAGTCTCTCAAACCCGCCTCGTGGGAACTGCTCGTCTTATTTATTGCCTCCTGTCTCTTATTGTTTAAAGCACCAAACGATAAGCCCATCTTTCGAACTCGAACGATGGTCACGTGACAAGTTTAAGGTCTTCTTCCCCCCTCCCTAGCGGGATCACAAAACGCGCGTGGGGATATTAATAAAGTTTAGAAGTGGTGAGAGACCAAACAATACTCTGCAGGTGGTCGGGACAGTGACGTATATGGCCTCGCATCATCTCTCCCCCCCCCCTCCTTCTGTGTCCTAAAATCGTCTGTCGGATTTGGGAATAATGGTTTGGAAAATTAGAATTCGATGATACTAAAACAGATGATGCAAAATTTATTTTAAACGTCTGTTTCAGTGCTTCTGCTCTGTGGCGAAGGATAAAGGATTGTTGGATGTCCAGTATTGTTCAAAATTTTATTTATTGCTACATCCCTATGCATTTGGGACAGCCTAATCCCGATAATTCTTTTACTCTTCTTTGTTGAGATAATACATTTGAGTTTACGAGTAAGTTTATGAATTAAAGTGAAAGGTACAAATAAGATTATGAATTATAGTGAAAGGAACATAAAAATTGGGAATCTGAAATATGATTAAATGTTCAATATTTGAAATCTGATAGTTTTCAATTCTGAAAGCTGGAAGCCGTTTAAAAACAATAGACTGTCAAAGGCAGTTAATATTCACCTTCAAATAGAGTCATCTTATGTGAATGGCGTACCATCTTCATATTATAAAACTCGTAGATCTTATATTAAAAATAAATATAATCTTTTTATTTAAAAAAGATTTTATCATTGTACTATAAAGAAGAAAATTAATATTAAATTAATTAATTAACCAGTATTATAATTATGGAGTTCTGTAATCAAATTTCCGTTGGACAATTCAAACAGTTATTCGTTTAAAAAGACAGATTTAAATTCAAAGAATAAATATTACAATTTGTACCTATATAAACATGAAATATTCTAGTTCATATTCGCTATATTCTTATTCCAAGAATAAATATTTCAATTCCTACCTTCTAATAAGTTTTTTCATCTCGAAGAATAAATTTTCTAATTCTTTCTTTCTAATTTTATACCTTCTCGCGTTCTTAATTTTTTACCTTAAAAATACGATATGCTCAGCAGCAGGTGAAATCTTCGGTCTTTGAAGAATGATTTTTGTTGTTGTGCCGTCACAGCAGCTTAGAGCTGCTTTTCGAAGAACAACATCTGAGCAAGTCATTTGTTCTCAATTGAAATCGAAGCTTTAAGTTAATTAAAATTTTAACCGGTAATTAAGTTTTGAAAATATTAAAATGTTGCATTGTTATCGGAACACAGAATTTTAAAAAAATTCTTAATTCTAGAGCATCAGGAAATTAATGAAAATTTGATTACAAAATTATATTCTTTAAAATATCAAAGAAGACAACTTAAATAAATACGTATAATTATCTAAATACCAGTCCTCTGGCAGATTTAAATTAAATGCAGTTTAATTTAATAACTAACTGAAAGTGTCAGATTTTTTATTAAATTTTACACCAGCTTATTTAGATTGTGAGCGTTTATTACCATATTTTAATAACCATTAATTTATAGAACAATTGTTGTCTTTATTAGTATCTATACATGCTTTGAAATTTTGCCGTTAGACCAACAAATTGACGAATTTCAAGGCATGATTTCGGTTTCCATATTGGTATCACGGAAGAATACTGAAAAGAATAGAATCATAAGTAAGAATTACCTGATTAGAAGATGTTGGCTTCTAATCAGTTGACATTATGGCGCAGGTGCAAATTTTCCATCATAGCGCCATCTATTTAGAACCGTCACGTGTTCATATGAAAAGTCACATTTTCTCTTCTATGAAAAGCTGCTTGCTGTTCGTTGTTTTCTGAGTCGTTGATATTTTACTAAACTTGCAATTCAAATAACGACTAAAAATCTTAAAGTTCGTTAAAAACGCATATATTTTAGAATGGCGACAAAACACAAAATTCTAATAGATATCTGAAACATATTATAGAATACACAATTTTTCATTCTTCCATAAGCAACACACAAAAACGAAAATCTATCTACAAAAATGAGAATGTTGGCCATATCAATCGTCTGCGAACTATTTAACATATTTCAAACACGTTTTACAAACAAACAATTTTTATCGTTAATTTTTTTATTTAACTGTAATTTTGTCTTTTAAAAATATTGTTTGTTTGGTAAAGAGAACTTATTATAATTTCCATAAACAAAGGAATAACTTAAAAGCTACATTCGAAACGTTACCTTTAATATTTTACAGCAAATAAATATCAGAAAACATTTAAATCAAGAACAGTAGAATCACACTAAAGCAGTTATTTTTGCAGTTTTTTAATTTAAGAATTTATTATAAAACTTGTCTAGTTTATTTCATGTCTTTTTCTATTTGCATAAGAATCATGCTTATTCGTTGGTATTATCAGAGTAAGGTTAATATAAATTATATTATTGGAGTTTTTTTAGAATTTATGATGTATTCAGTTAATTTTATTTATTAGATTACTTTTTTAGTGTTTACAAATTAAGTATTATAAATATATGTACCAATGTGTTGGTTAGGTTTATTAAACTTAAGCCTAAGCGAATACACTACGAAGACTCATGTGGGATTAAAAACATTATTCGGAATTTTCAGAGTCAATTTTTTTCCTCTTTCCTCCTCTATCACATTATAACAGTCAGAAGGAGAAAGATACACATTTTTCTATTCAAAAAGGATGCGGAAAACTTTGGGTTGAGCGCGTTCTCTTGGATATCAAAACAAAAAAAAAATCTTTTCAAAAATTCCTCAACTTGTAAAATTAATCCTTCCCTCTGTTCATCGCCAATGATAGAATCCTCATGATTCGACGACTGAAGCAACAAGAAAGAGACCAATTAAAATCTCTCAGTTCTTAACAGTCTCAACACAAGACAGATACGGATGATCAACAGACATTACTGACAGCCGAAAACTCTCCTCGGTCACACAGTCATTCAAGTCTCTTATTACGAGCCTGAAACTAATGCTATGTTATATCATATTTAAAATTAAAGTATGATGAAATTTAAACAGAATTTTGAATTTCTTGAAAATGAATGCACCGAACATGAACTTCATTCAATTCATAAAGGACTGTCCGAAAGTCAGCTGAATATTTGTAACTTTCACCGTCCAAACAACTCTACTAATGTACTCCTGCAAAAGCAAAGGATCTTCCCCAACTCTTCAAATGCGAACCCTCTTTTCCAAAATTTCCCTACTTCTGAAATTAATCCTTCCCACCTTTCATCACCAGTGATAAAAACCTTACGATTCGACGACTGAAACAAAAAAATTGCAAATTTTGATCAAATAATATCCGAAAATTTATCCCGAGTCACCTCAACTTTTGCAATTTCGCAAATTTAGCCCTACGAGATAGAACGATTCTTCTCCAACTCTTCAAATGCGAAAGTTCTTTTCCAAAATTTCCCAACTTCTGGAACTAATCCCTCCCTCTGTTCATCACCAGTGATAAAAACCTCATGATTCAACGACTGGAGCAACAAAAAAATAAAAGACCACCTAAAATCCCTCAATTCTTTACAGTCTCAACATAAGACAGATACTGACGATCAACAGACATTACTGACAGCCGAAAACTCTCCTCTGCCGCACAGTCGTTCCAGTCATTTATTACGAGCCTGCAAGTAATTTATAGTTTTCCCACACCACCCACAAGAGATAGTTTTTAACGGTCCTCCTGGAAAAATGGATACGACCCGTAATAAAACCGTTAATGTCGTCCCGCCTAGGGGAGAATCTTTTTATCCCCCGGGTTACATCTCTCATCCGAATTACACGGGCCATTCACCCACGGCGTTATGCCCGTCTGGTATGTTGCGAGTCGCATTAAGACGTGTGTCGGATGCTCATTCAGGGGGCACTATTCATAATTTGACGGGGATATTGAGCTGAAGATTCGAGGGGAAGGAGATGACACTGTAGTTGGCGACAAGTTGAAATGATGCTAAGAATGCTTTTGGAATGTATCAGTATCCGGAATCAGATGATACTAAACCAACGACAGTCGTACTTAAATTCCAAATATCATTACGAGGGAAAGGAGATGACATTATTGTTGGTGACAAGTTGAAATGATGCTAAGAATGCTTTTGGAATGTATCAGTATCCGGAATCAGATGATACTAAACCAACGATAGTCGTACTTAGAAGCGTAATTCCAAATATCTTTACGAGGGGAAGGAGATGACACTGTAGTTTGTGACAGGTTGAAATGATGCTAAGAATGCTTTCGGAATGTATCAGTATCCGAAATCAGATTATACTAAACCTACGACAGTCAGATTGGAAGCGTAATTCCAAATATCATAACAATTTATTTTCAAATAAAATAAAGTTCTAGTTATTTGACTAAAACGGTAATTTCCGATGTCAGATAATAGGGAAAGATAAAGAGGGCACACTTTTTATCTGAAATGCCCTCACCGTATATTAATCACATCTTTCTTCAATCTTCAAATAGCATATTTCATACCCACGGTCAGTGGCGTATCCAGGATTTGGGTCGGGGCGGCGGGTGCTGAGGTACAAAAAGTTTTGCATCGTCTTGACGAATGTCAAATCTTATGGCCTATGTAAACCAAAACACTTTAACTTTACAGACTTCACTTACCTGACAACGAGAATCATAAAGAACACTACAATACTTTCGATAATTTAACAAAAGACACAATGAAATAAATAGCAAAAACATGTTTTTGACCGTATCAGAGCTACAAATACGAGTGGAATGACTACAAAAGTGGGAAAACTTGCGAGTCTGTCAAAAACCAGGAAGAAATGTTTTCACTTTTTTCAAAGGGAGATTAAGAAAAAAAACAGCTGTAGTGATTTTAAATAACATAAAGAATTCTGGTCTAGCTGTGGGAGGGGCTGCAGCCCGATAGGTACACCCCTGGATTCGCCACTGCCGGCGGTGGCTTAGTTGTAAGGGTCTCAATTTCCTGGCCGGTAGGTTCCAAGGTCGAAATCCGATTCCACTGAAGATCCGACGTATATATGAGCCTGGAGCACATTAAACTTGACGCAGTGTACGAAACACCCCCCGCTGGAGTGGCGCAGAAGTATGGACAAAGGGGTGAAAGCTCAGGTGTCGTCTTCGTCGAGTTTCAAAGTTACGAAGTGAGTCCCAAAATTGACCTCGCGTTGCTTCAATACGGGATGTGAATTAAGTAAAGAAAAAAAATACTGAAATCATTTCAAAATGAGAAAATAAATTATATAAAAACGCAACTAATCTTCTCGACATCTCATTATAAACAGAGGGGGCGTTTCGCCTTGACTTTTCTCTACGCTTATATAATATTATACGTTTTGCGTTTACATTTATCTTACTGTGATTGATTGATTGGAGTTTTGTGGCGCAAAAGCCAGGTCTGACCATTCTGAGCCAAACACAAGGTAGAAAATAAAGACTTAATTTTAAAACAAACTTTTAAAAAGCTAACAAATGCAAAAAAGGAAACGAAAACAAACAGAAACTAATCAAACAACATGAAAAAGACCAACATCAGTAAGAACGCTAAATGATTTACAACTCGGAGTATCTCCCAGCAAGTCTGTCAGATGAGGACTCGGATTGTTAAATTTTTTAATTCTAAAACTACTATAATTGGGACATTCACTAAATATATGTTTTATGGATAAAATAGTGTCACGTGAAGCGCACTTCGGCGGTGGTTCGCCCTTTAGCAGGTGGTTATGTGTCTTACTGTGAAGAAAATCAAGTATGTGTTTTACATATCCTCTTTCTGATCGATTTGATCCGAAATTCAGCACAGATTTACAGCTTTGGCGTCAAGGCCAAATACGAAATTCCATTTAGCTAACTCGTTGCAGTTTTTACTTTCTGGAATACGAAGTATACAAAGAGAAAGTATTTTAATCGTCAAAATTTCGAGTTCGAATTTTTTGACGAATCTCCACGTTTTAGACCTTCCTGAGTCCGAAAAACGCAATTTTGGAATTATGTCTGTCTGTCTGTGAACACGATAACTCGAAAACTACTAGATCTACTGGGATTAAAATTTGGTATGTGATCTTTACACATAATTCGTAGGTATCTGTTAAATTTTGGGCCAAATCCGTCTACGGGGAAATTTGTCTGACCGCGTTCATGTGAACTCTATAACTCAGAAACGTAAATAGCTAGATGGATAAAATTTGGTGCACAGTTTTATCATCAGAAATGTAAGTCCGTATAAAATTTTGGGCCAAATCCGTCTACGGGGAAGTTTGTCTGTCCGCGTTCATGTGAACTCTATAACTCAGAAATGTAAATAGCTAGATGGATAAAATTTGGTGCACAGTTTTATCATCAGAAATGTAAGTTCGTAGAAAATTTTGGGCCAAATCCGTCAAAGGGTTGACCGTCTGTCGGTCTGTATAATCGCATAATTTTGAACGCCATAACTTCTTAAAAAAATTACTTAGATAAATGAAATTTTGTATGTGGCTTCTAAACTTAATTGTAGATTTGTGCCCAATTTTTCTGTTAATCGGTTAAGAAAAAGGCGTTCAAATTACATTTTTGCTGTCTTCACCATTCTAGGCTCGACGGATACGCGTGTTGCCTTGGCTCACCGCCAAATTATGTTTCAAGTTTTGGAGTTTTTTCGTTATAATTTTGATCTGTTGCTTTCATTCCGGTGAATCATAAAGAAACATTTTCTCGAAAAGAGATGCATATTTAAGTCACGGTTAGTTTTATTTTGCAATGGGTAATGCATTTTCTTCTGTTGTTGATTTTGCATTATTTTCAATCGTACAAAACGAAAGTCAGTGCCCATTCATTCATCAGTTCTGTTTTCCATGCGTTTTTTATTTCTTAAGCCTCTGGCAATGTGCATGATATTTTCTATTACAACTTTTTTATGCGCTTTACTGCATTTTAGCTTATTTTTTCTCCACATGTGTTAGGGAGTATACGAGAAAGTTAGGGAGACTACTCCGCTGGTTAGTTATCGCGTCCATGTACACATGAATGAACTAGCTGACAAACAGTCAACCTCTCGACGAATTTTATGCAAGCTTAACACAGATCTACAGAACAGAACGCCGTCCCTTACCCCCGTACCCGTGGCCAGATAGGTCACTGAACGGTTTGATGGGCAGGACACGGGAATTTTATTTAAGGAAAAGAAAAACAAGATAAACAAAAAGACGGAAATATATACACTATGTACAGCACAGGCATTTTCACTTTTATACTATTAGTTCGTAATAGTCTTCTTTTCTTTGGATGTTGAAATACCTTTCTTTTATTTGGAGGTGGAATGTCCGGTGATTGAGCTACTTAGTTCAGCTCGCTGGGATGTTGAAGGCTAGGGAGGCCGGAAAAGATCTCTGTTTTCGCTAATGAATTTGATAATCCCACGAATCCTCTGCCTGGAGACGAGGTTATTGGCGACCCTTTTCAGCCATTCTTGTTCGAAGTTTAGCGCTGCTTCCTCATATGCCAAGACACTGTATAGATACACTCCGTGGCATAGTGAAGTGCCGTGCCATTTCCACCACAACTGCAATAGTCGCTGTCAGACAAGTGAAACCTTTTGAGGTAGGCAGGGAAAGGTCCATGTTGAGAGAAGAAGATAACATCCTCTCTAATCCAGTTAGTGGGACGCAGACTAACTGAGGGCATGATGTTATAGATTTTCCTGCCTGTATCGCCATTCTTCCATAAGGTTTGCCACTCCTCAAGCATCCTCTTCCGGAGGAGGCCTTTTATGTGCGGTTTAGGAAGCTTAGTATGTGAATAGGGTTGCCCATGTTGTGTTGCGTCTTTTGCCAGTTGGTCTGCTCTCTCATTGCCTATATTGCCTGCATGCGCTTTAACCCAAGAGACTTTTATAACACAGATCTACAGGACACAGAGGCAGGCTTCCGGTAGACAAATTTCGTCTGAAATTTGATAGAAATCTACAATTTTGGTGATGAAATTTTTGATGGTAGCAATTCTTTATCTTTTTTATTCGCATATGCGAAAGTACAAATAGCCCGATCAGGCACAGTTTAAAAACTAAAAGCCTTGATCTAGACTGTTCCGATTGAACCTCAGGTTGTACATTCTTGATGAAAAAGAATTGCTTTTGGATTCTCTTACACCCTCGCATTTTTTTAGCGGAAATCTTAAATTATCCTTCTTGTTCTAAATGAACTTATTATATCTTTAATTAATTCCACTTCGGAATGGATTTAAATTTCTCATACTCACGTAGACAAAACAACAGTTCGACTCCATTAACTTTGGAACCCAGAAATGCATTCACTAAACAATAAAAATTCTATTATCTATTTCAGCAAAAGAATTCAGCATCGCTTGTTATGACATATTTAAAATTAATGCTGACTCTGTTGTGTCTACCAAATTTACAAGACAAATGCAAATATGCCGCACTGAAGAAAATACAAATGAATATCGGCTATATATCAACATCAGCATTTTTTTCGTGGAAGAAATCAAGCATAAAAACATTTACACGTTATAAAAACCCAATATCTCGCTGTCCTTCACGGAACACAAAAATTTAATCTGGGCGCATCAATAATTCAATTGGCCATACCAAACTTTCTACTGATTCTACACCACGGGGGAAACTAATAACACGCTAAAAGCCCGTACTGATGACAATATTAGCTTTTCTGACAGGCCTCACATTGTCCTGGAGTGCATTCACTGCACCTGTAACTGCTGCAGACACTAATCTCATGTAACGTGCCCGATAGAGGGTGGAAGAGAGGCCTTTCATCAAGGCTTGACAAAGAACGTTTTTCCCGCCTTTTGTGCTCGGAGTCGCTGGAAGCGTGACTATTTTGCGCTTGGTTTGCACTCGCCATCGCGTGACCAACCCCTCAGAATGAGTGGTTTAGCGATATCGTTTGACGAGGGGTGGAATAGTAGGGGAGTATTGAGAGGTAGATTAATTTACTGGTAGCAGTGGGAGGTGATTTTTATTTAGTGTTCCTCAAAATTTTTCAGTTGGTGCGGAATTTCACGATATTTTCGCATTGGTCATGAGAGTTTTGCTTAAAGTTGGAATAGGCTTCTGCTAGTGCAATGTAAATGGGCGTTGATAAAGTCTTGGTTCTAGTAAATCCGGTGGAAAATGAAGATATTGAATGTTGTGGTGTAAATAAAATATGATGTTTGCTAAGGAGTTCTCACTCCCAGTTCGCGAACGGCCAAATCTAGCCAACTGCTCGCACGCGATAGATTATAGCTATATATTATTCATTCAAATAAATCCGAATAAAAAAAAAGTCATATTAAAGTGTAGATAAAATGACCGACCTGGGGTTTGATCCTGACCGGACTATTGACTTGCTATATTCAATGACAACTCAATTTGACCGTGCGTGAAAAGCTATGTGGCGTATCATTACGCCCAGTGAAATAGTCTTGAATATGATCTATGAATAAAAAATAGAAAATACGTGCTACTGTCTGTTTGTCTGTAACATGAATCCCTCCAAAGTGTCAAACAGTAGCGAGATTAAATTTTCATATGCCATGCTGAGGTTCATTTCTACGCTGTAAAAAAAAATCCCGTAAAATTTACGGTTTTAAACTGGCACCTGGGTTGGTTGTGCAAAACCGTAAAAGTTACGAAGTAAATCCGTAGTCACAACGGTTTTTTACCGTATGAAATCAAGTTTTCTCCGTAAAAATAAAGTCATCGAAGTAAGTGACGTCATCGACTGAGTTGAGTTGTTTTTCACCTTCTGTTCAAGTTGAAATGTGCCGATGTGTATTATCAATTAGGAATATTAATTAATCAAGGTTTAATTATTAATTTCAATTAGTTTAATTAATATAATTCTTAATTGAACTTACTTGGACGATTTCGATGCAAGATAGTGACAAAACTTCTAACTCCTCCTAGCCGGGGATCGAAACCGCGTTCATAGAAATAAAAGGCAGTCGCTCTAACCACTAGACCACCGGAGACTTCATAAAGTGAAGTAAAAATAATCTATTTGAGTTTTAAAGTCACTATAGCTCTAGTGGCGCCCTCTAGTGGTGTAAAAATCAATTATTGCCAGAACACGTGTTTTAAGGTTAGCTTCCATGAGTGACAACAGGTTACTGCAACATGTATAAACAATAGCGGAGATGGAACCCTATTAAAAACATGAAATGAATGCAATAAAATTACATTTAAGAAAAGGGGAAGTTATCGTACGGAAAGCAATACCATATGACGAAAAATAGAATTTGTACTGACGGTTTTAAACCGTTTATAGCTGGAGCGGAAAACGGTCAAAAACCGTTTTGTCAACAAAACAGCTTTAAACCGTCAAATATACGAAAAAAGTCCGGGTAAAAAACGGATATTTTTTACAGTGTATGTAGTCTGTGATATTTTCAACTTTGACAAATAAGATATAATTAAAGATAAGATATTTAAGATATTTAATTAAGTGACAAAAATTGAGCCAAACTTCGGCAATTCTGCTCATTTTCTCGCCAAAGATTTCTGGAATAATCATCGCAGGGATATAATTTATATTTCATCTTAAAGAGTAAACAGTTATCTTTTCCAGTGACGTTAGTTTCAGTGCTATACGATGTTTCGTGTAATTTTCAAGAATTTTAAATGATCCAAATCAGTGTTTATAGTTACTCAAAAATACAGAGTCCCGCTTTTCTGGTCAGACAAAGAAACATCAAAAAGAAAAGAACGGTACTTCGGATGGTGGCATTAAAAACTATGATATCGTTACCAAAATCGTCCGAATGGTCAATGCAATCCAACAAACTGGATAATTGCAAATGACGCTTAATTCAACGAATATTCCGGAAACTAGAGGCACAGTTACACAAAGAACATAGTAAGAAGAAGACTCATAGAACAGCACTTGCACAAATTAGCACCACAAGCAGACAGCAAGTCACTAATAATAACAATTAAAGCACTTTCATTACCGCTCGGCGTCTATCAGCTCGTATTGCGGAAAAACTCCAAAGAGATTCAAAGACGTTCAAACACACTCCAACACATTCACTTGTCTCAGTACATCCGAGTATTTATACCTTTTCCAAAGGGACGTGACGTCATCATTTAGTACATTCTCTATATCTCTGTTCCTAATAGAGATAGGACGAAAATTCTAGTATTTTCGAAGACCTTCATTTTGTGCTCAAAGTCGCCAAATTTGTTGCCAAGATCAGGAGTCACTGGCTTCCATTTCCTCTGGTATCCAATAAAACATCTGTAAATGTCTCTTTCTAACCATAGAACTAGCATAATAAGTGCTATTTATACATTCGGAACAATATGAAGGAACTTCTGTTGTCGCTATAGTAATGTTGGACAGGGAAAAAAAAGAAAATTTAAAATGCATAAATAATTTGTACGCTACAGAAATCCAAAATACAGAATAGATTTTGTGCAACTTTTTCTTAAAAATACTATGAAGCATAGGGAAGGTTTTAGTAAAGATTACGCGAAAATTAATTAAATAGTTAATTTTTTTATACATTAGAAATTACGTTTCCATTGTATAGAAAACTGTTTATATTATTGGTGCTATGTCTAATGAATGTGCCATGTCCGTTATATAGGAAACTATTATATTATTGGTGCTATGTCTAATGAATAAAAATATTACTGATATTTTAAGCCATTTTATTCATCTGTCTCCAAATTGGCACTTGCAATGTTTAATTAAATTTTACAACATTCTTTTAAAATTACTAATACCTTATGGAGACAATTAGCTTGTGGAGATTTTTAAAAATTCCCACAAGCTAACTGGTTTGAATGATAATCGCAATTTGATTTTAAAAATGTTTTAGGCGTTATGAGGATTTTGTGTATTATAATATTTTATATAAAAAAATTATTTACATAAAAAATAATAGACATAAAATTGTTTCATTCATCGGAGGTGATGTTTTTAGAACTTAATTATCAGTTAATCAATTAATTTCGATACCCGACAAAAGGTACCTCCTGGAAATGAATTTTAGAGAAAAATTATTACAAGATTCTAAAATAATTACAGAAACGAATAATGAAATGTATTGAAGACTGAAATGTAGAAAATAATCAATAATAAAACGAAGATCTTTTAGAAACACTCTTTTATTTGTGTACTGAAAATTTATGAAATAAATTATTTTGTCAAAAATCTGAAAACAAAAAAAAATGCGTAAAATCGCGAGGCGCTGAAAACAACACGATGAGGAAATGAAGCCATTATGTCGCCGCCTAACAAGCAACGCCACCTATCTCAATTTTTTGAAATTTCAAAGAGTAAGAAAAAATACTCAATTTTCTGCAACCAAAAACCAATATTTCTGAATTTTTGTAGCATCTGATACAAACATGAGACCGAATGTTCCCAAACAACGTGAAAAAAATTCGGAAATATTGGTTATTGGTTGCGGGAAATTGAATATTTTCTTCTTCACTAAAAGTTCAAAAAATTGAGATAGGTGGCGTTGCTTGTTAAGCGACGACATTATGTCTGCATTTCCGTGTTGTTTCCAGCGCCTGGCGATTTTACGCCTATTGTTTTCAAAAAATTGTGATAGGTGGCGTTGCTTGTTAAGCGACGATGTCATATCCTAACACAGAAAATTCCCAAACATTCATTAACAATTTAAATATATTATAAATGCAATTAAAATTCCAATTCACTTAGAAAATTTCTTTATGACTTTTGTTTCAACTCCGGATTTTTGAAGAAAAAAAAATCTACTTTTTAGTGCACTAACAAAAGAGTATTTTTCTAAAATTTTCGATTCTATTCATAATTTTTTCTTCAGTCGTCAGTCAGTTTCACTCTTCCAAATCTTTATCCACCTTCTGTTAAATGATTCAAGGTTGTTTAAAGTGCCATTTATATTGCCCACTTTTACTAAATTCTCCTGTGAGGGTACAAGTCTACTTACTCAGCTGTTACAATGTAAATAGCTCCTCCATTGCTCGAGATACAGCAATGCCATAAATTGAAAATTTTCTTCACCTTCAAAAGTAAGGTACGAACAATTTGGTGGCATTTGTTCTGAAAGAAAACGAACATTTTAGGCCAATATTTGTGCTTGCAGACAACTGATGTCTAATTATGGGAAAAGTTCTTTATTAGTATAGTTATTCTATAGATATCTCGTGAAAGAAAACCGGAATGCAATTTGTACCACCAGTTTTTATATTTCCTCGTATCCGAAATATATAGTGTGGTCATAAATTATTGGACATTTCAAAAATTAATAAAAAAAGAAATATTGTTACAACTACGTTTTTTTTTAAAGGAGAGTGCATCTTAAAAAGTTTTTTTTCAGATAGGTAACGCGCCGTTACTGTGGTCAAAGTGGTTATAAATTAATAGAAATCTCCCGTTTTCGAGAGTCATTATCTGCGAAACTATTAAAGCTAGAAGAAAAATAAAAGCATGCATTTTTAGGGAATTTTACACTCTTCAATTTATTGAATCAATTGAAATTCGAAAACTGAATAGTTTCCGACATATTCAAGAAAAATTAAGAAAAGAAACCAGAAACCGCGCATCGGCTTCTGCTGATCGGTAGCCATTGCGTATGGAAATATCTCGCTGTGGCAAATTTAGAGCGCCATAATGGTAACGCCACCTATCTGGGAAAAAATCTTTTTCGTTTGCTCTCTCATTTAGAAAAAACGCAGTTGTAACATTATTAGGTTGTTTTGTTCATTTTTGAAATGGGTTCAATAATTTGTGACCACCCTGTACAATGAGAAATATTGTTATCGTCAAAAATTACGACCTGAAGATTTTGATGAATCTTCACATTTTAGGCCTCATTGAGTCCGAACCCAAAACCAGAGCTGCAACCTGTAGCAGCTCTTGCCAACCCCATGTATATATTCCCCCATTTTGTGTCCTAATAAATACCGATAGAACCTCTTAGGGGGCTCCGTGGGGGGTTTGGTATGTCTTTTCTGCTCTGTGTCCATCCCAACTATAAAATAACTGTCATGGCTACCACTGTCCTACCACCAGGAGAAAACCCCTGAACAGGTTTGCCTCACGTAGACGAGTCGAAGAAAGTATGAAAACGGATATCCGCAACATCTGGCACAATTAGCTGTCTTCGTTTGGCGAGAATTCGTTTTCGACTGAAGTACAAAGCGAAATAATAAGACTTCTGTCGGTTCTATCCGCGCCAAACGAATGGAAGCCCTTCTCTTCACCCCCAAAATGCAATGGAACATCCCGTTTCCATATCGACCGCCATCGGGATGTCTAGTGTCTAGGGTTTTTCTCGTGGCGGAAAGACAGTAGGTACACGGGCACAGGGCAGTGTTCTGTCTATGAACAGGATAACTCAAAAACATATCAATCTATGCGGATGAAATTTGATATGCGGCCTTAGCACCAAAATTGTAGATCTGTGTCAAATTTTATACAAAGTCGATCGAAGAACAAAGACTCACAATGTATACTATGTATATCACGAACTTCTCTGTTCTAGGAAGCTAAACACAAAACACTTCATATCGTGGTACTATATGAGAAAGTTGAGAAGAGAACACTACCCCTGCTTATTTACATTTATATTTTTTATCGACCAAAATAGTTTTAACAAGGATTGATATGCGTAATTGTCACTAATGCTTTCCATTTCTTTTTCAGAATAAAATGAATCAAGAACAAAGATGTACCATATTCAGCAAGGCAGCTATGGTCCAATTCATCACATGCTTCTCATGCCTTTTCTTGAAACTGAAGAACATCTTCCCCACTCGATGACAGAGAGTGCTTCTGCCCATATTGTTATTTACTGGAAGAACTTATGACGAGTTAAATGACCATCAGTTTTATTCATGAAGAACGAATGTATAAAGGAATTTTCTGGAAGGAATCAAAATGTAGCTTCAAAACTGTTAAACCTTCTTGTGTTAAATACTTGAATGAGAAAATGGCACTGAATGTCCACGATGTTTTGAACAGTGATGATGAATGCACTGAGTGCTTAGAACAGCCTCGACAAGGATATGGCTTGATGAGCTGTTGTTGAAAGTAATCCAGAAATAATTCTGATGGGACAACTGGCTAACTGCTACTGAAGTCGTTTGTAAATATAAACTTAAATGTATGCTAATAGAATTTTCTACCACTTTTATAGTATGAAAATGGACTTAAAAATATTTTTCGTTAGTTAATACGAGTGAAAAAACAAGTAAATGCTTCAGCTCATAGTGAACAGCTCTTAAAGAGTTTATAGGGGTGATATATACGTTTTCATAACAATCAAAGAATTTTTTCCCTATCATTTAAATATGTATTTTCAGTATTGTTTTCATAGCTAATTATACAATATTGAGTCAAAAGTCCTTTGTCAAAAATCATTCATAACTGGACGCTACGAACTATCCAAAACACGCGTTTTGTGATATAACTGTTTCCGCGAAACTTTATAGAAATGATTCTAACGCCACATTTTTCTAAAATTAATTATTGCACTATAAGTAGTTTGTCGGATTGAAGTTGTTTCAATTTTTCATAACAATTTATTCATACGTATATACAGTTTTGGAATAGTAAATTAGAAAACAAATGGGTTTATGTGGAGTTTACGGTACCCACTTAATTCGTTCCTCTTAGGATCGCCAACTCTTTCCCGCCAAGAACGGCGATGAGAGAACGTTTGTTTTGGATGCGTCTAGATGTTTTTAACGAGTGACAAGCGCGCATGCGCACAAATTGATCTTTTCATCGGTGTTTTGCTTATCAGGCTACATTGCGCCACGTTTCGACTGGACTGTTTTGTTCTACTCTTTGATGAGATTGGTTGATAAATTCGAATTTGAATAAAACTTCGTTTCGAATTCTTCGGATTGAATATCGGTTCAGTACCATGTATGTTATTCCGTGTGTTTCGTTTCTCAATGAAAAAGCGGAGCTGCGAGTATTCCGCTATGCTTAAAGCGAAACCGCTGATATTTTTTAAGTTGAAATATTTGCCCGGTACGCACTTGAAATGCTGCAGACATTGCGTGCTGAAATTCTAGTTTAAGAATTTTTTTTTAAAAAAAAGCCTAGATTCCTAACATTCAATGGAAAAGCGAAGCTACTAATTTCCTGCTATGCTGAAAGCGAAGCCGCTGATGTTTTTTTAAGTTAAAAAAATTTGTCCGGTGCACGTTTAAAATGCCTCAGGCATTGCGTGCTCAATCTCTCGTTTTCAGGTGACGCATGCGCAAGAGAGCAATAAAAATCGCACTGCACATCCAAAACAGTATCTGGCGACGGCAAATAAAATTGCGCCAAGAAAAATTGGCAAGAAACAGGTGCGTTCCGTAAACTGCACATTTACCAACAATTGAGCAATAGTTGAATTCTACTATTGCAATCTATCAAATAGTATAAATTAATCAAATGGTATTCACAACTGCATACTGTATCCCAGTGGCGAATCCAGGGGGGGGGGGCTATGGGGCTGCAGCCCCTCCCAGAGCTAAACCAGAATTCTTGATTTTATTTTAAATCACTACAACTGTTTGTTCTTAATTTCCCTTTCTTAAAAAAATAATAAAAACATGACAATATTACATTCTGGCTTGACAGGCTCGAAACTTTTCTTACTTTTCTAGTCATTCCATTTGTACTTGTAGAGTTGACACGGTCGGAAACATTTTTTGGCTACTTATTTCATTGTATTTTTTATTAAATTATCGAAAGTATTGTAGTGTTCTTTATGATTCTTATTGTCAGGTGAGTAAAGTCTGTAAAGTTAAAGTATTTTGGTTTGCATAAGCCATGAGATTTGACATTCGTCACGACGATACAAAATTTTTATAACCTCAGCCCCTCACAGACCCAAATACTGGATTCGCCAATGCTGTATCCCATTACCACTCATTCTCAAGCGATTTCAAGTAAATAGATTTTATATTTCTGAAATTTCCGTCCTATGACTTTATATAAAATTAATTATAAAACTGAGAAACGACATTCACCTTTTCAATAGAGAATTACTTTTATATCAATCCTTCCATCTTTGAATTTTTATCTAAAAAATTTTATTCACGCAATTGTATCGCCCTGTGTGATACAGAATGATGGATTTAACTGAGGTTTCATTAAGAGTCTCATGATGTTAACGACGCACAATCACAAATGTATATTTTGTCCATAAGTGAAACAAACAAAACGCCAAAAGCACATGCCAATTATATATTATATAGTATAACTATAATTTCTGAGTCAATGTAATCTTTTACAGTTCACATCGAAAAGTTTTTCTTTTGTTCATTATAAGCAGCATGAAATCTTCAATTGCTCATTAATTACGCTAGATAACTATTACACTGAAATAAATACGCAGGCTGTTTGTCGATTTTTATCGTCTTGCTTAAATTCAAGCCAAGTAAAAGTAAAATTTTGTATGTTAATTGGATTTGAAACCAGCTGGGAACTACGAATGTGTTAATCAAGGTTTTATGTTTCTTTCAAACATTTTTATAGCCAATTTCGGCAATCAGATTGATCGACGGAAATAAAATTTCAACTGAATTTCTTATGCATAATTTTATATTCATGGTTCCTTTAACAAAGTAGTTTTAAACTTCAAATTGCTACATACATTTAACCAGCGTTCTTTTCGTAGCCTTGCACTTGTTCTGTTCCTTGTCTACATTAGCGTAAAGTACATATTTAATTTCAACATTAAATTGGCGCGGCACATTTTACGTCCAGCAGCATGCTAATTGGCTTAAAGCACATTGATAAAAAGAATTAAAATATAGCAAAGATAATATTTCAATTTACTGGATAATTTCATTACATAATCCTCATAATAAATAAGGATAATAAGGATCCCATAATAATAAAGGAAGTCCTCAAGATAGTTATCTTGAGGACTTCCTTTACAGATTTCAGAGAAAAATTGACCAAATAAAAGAAGAAAGTAAAATCCAGTGTGTGAAAATAAAGTGTCTAATTTTTAGACACTTTGTCAAGCTCCTTACAGAAAAAAAAATGCTGACTTCTTTTGAATTGTTGCTGTGTGTGACTCTTGATAAAGTACATGGCCGAGTTCCTCCATTTTGAATTTTTGTTTTTATTTTTTCCATTGTTAATTTTGTTGCTGCTGCATTTGCGCATTACTAATACAATGATTGCGCTAATTTTTGTGATTTTTTTGTTTTTATTGTGTTGTTATTACTTCGATTTATTTTAATTCTTTTTTTATATTTTTTCTTATTTCGTATTATTACGCAAAAATCATTTTTACACCACTTTCAAATTCAAAGAATTAGTTTTTTCCGTATTACCAATTTTATTTCCGTACAATTATTTTCTCTAATTTTAATATATTTGTAGAAACATTCTTATGTATATTTTACAACAATACTGTCCATTGTTTCTGTTGCTGCATTTACACACACGTGCGTTGCAACGATATGCAATGCATCTCTTCTGTGTATAATTTATTTATATAATTGAAAGTAAATTTTAAAAACTAAACAAAGACTGACAAATGAAGCTTAAAACATTATCATGCTACGAAGTTTCAGACTCGAGGTTAGAATCTCCTTTAATTTTTTTTTCTCATCTCCTTAATTTTTTTATTTATTTAATTTTTTTTAATTTTTTTACATCTCCTCTAATTTTTTTTTAATTTTCTTTAATTTATTTTACATCTCCTTTAATTTTTTAAAATCTCCTTTAATTTTTGTATCTCCTCTAATTTTTTTGAATTTTCTTTAATTTATTTTACATCTCCTTTAATTTTTTT
>BGPR01003294.1:0-10769 GCA_013235015.1 Araneus ventricosus | reverse complement strand
TTTTTTGAATTTTCTTTAATTTATTTTACATCTCCTTTAATTTTTTTTAAAATCTCCTGTAATTTTTGTATCTCCTCTAATTTTTTTGAATCTCCTTCATTTATTTTTTGCATCTCCTTTATTTATTATTATTATTATTATTTTGCAATTTCTTTCTGTTACATAAAATAGTTGCTTTTTTTTTTTTTTTTTTTTTTTTTAAATTGCATAGAAACTTTATGGACGCCTTGTATGGTGTTTTCGGATGCAATGGAATTTAACATTTTACTCAAAAGATGTTTTTGTCATTTTTATTTATTTTTAATATTGTCTCAATGACGGTAAATTCCTTGTCACGTGATACATGTGAAATGTATTGCGCCTATTTAATACTGGAATCCAGTGACCTCGTTTCAAGTGGGAAAGGGGCGTGATGTCATAGCACATCGTAATAAAACGTTCAATTAAATGGTAGATGGCGTGCGCAGTTGCTTTAGTCATGTGACTAAAACAATGCTTGAATTGACTTCATTAATTTGTATTTATTATTTATGTATTTATGCTTTTTCATGGCGGTTGTAAAGCACCAATATTAATCGTATTATGATGGCTTCTATGTCAATGGAGAAAAACATCATTCTAGTCATATTTCAATTCCTTTAAGACACTCTGATGTAAATACATATTGAACTATTTACTACTCTTTTGTTATTTAATTTTATACTTTTATATTTATTTTTAAACTATATTATTTTTGTTACTGGATATTTTAAAGATGTAAAAATCTATTTATATCTCGATGTCATTTACAAAAAAAAAATCTTAAAGAGATCTTGGAAAAAACAGTTTGATGAATCTCTTCAATGATTTAAAAGAATTAATGATTCTTTATACCATTGTCACTTCTAAGAACATATATTCATTTTGTAAAGAGAAAGTTTCGAAGATTTACGCCTGTACAGTATTTTTAAATGTTTATATTGTACCATTGTCTAGTCATTTATACTCTGATTGAATGAAATAAAATATACTGTAAATTTCAGAATTTTTTTTTTCCTCTTCTATTTGAAACATTTCTTATTCTGTAGAAAAAGTTTTAAAGAATTTCAACAAATTGCTACTGAGAGCAAAGAAATTGTTTTTATTCCTAAAACCTGAAAGGAAATAAAAATTCCTAAATTTAAAAGGAAACCATTTGAAATTCTTTATTTTGCTTCCATTCGCAAGATCTACAGTTTAAGCTCTGCTTTAACTAAGGGTATTGATTTTATTAAGAAAAGAAAAATGTTTACTATTTAAATCCAACATTTAATGAAATACATTAACTTTTTAAATTTAATTACATTTAATCAGTGGTAAACGTTCTGAATTTTAAGATGTGGCATTTTCTAACATGGTCGAAGCAGCTTTGTGTTTCGTTGAAAGAGAGGCACATGATACAAGATGCAACTTTCATCCATGCAATTACATGGCACTTTTTAATTGACTGACAGAAGCGAAGTCTGCGTTTTAACTCGACCGTTCAGCATTTCGTCTGTCTGTAAATCTGTTTGTTACGAAATCACGACCAAATGCGTTCGATTTTCTTCAAATTTGGCATGAACGTTCCTTGAAGTCATTAAAAATGACTTCAAGGAACATTTTTCAAGATGGAGGCTATTTTACTTATTTAAATGTTTTGGCGTGTCGATGTCGAGTTTGGCATTATTAAAACAATTGAATCATTTTGGTAAAGGGGAAAGATTTGATTGTAGTTTCGTTAATACTGATAAAAGCAGACATTAACTGCAATTTTGTTAATACAAATAAAAATACATTTAATTTTAATTTTATTAATACTGACTAGCAGTACACGCACGGCATTGCCCGTGGAATCAGGACTTCAAAAAAACGAAAAAAAAAAAACCGCCCACAATGACATGAAAAAGTTTTGAAAACAAAATCAAAACAAAAGATACACATTATTGATTTTTCCCCCTTATATTTTTTCACGATAATGACATTTTAACTGTAGGAAAACAGTACAGAGTACGTTAATCCAAAGCAGTATTTAAAAAATTGCAACGTGAAAATCATTATTATACAGCAAACAAAATATGCGAGACAAATAAACACGTTAAAATACTGCCAAAAATAATATCGAAGTCATTCAATTGAAGGTTATGACATCACCTGTGCTCTGCACCGTCAGCCAATGAAATTGCTAGCAACGTTCCAGAGAAAGTGTCGCGGGAGGAAGCTCGCTAGAGAAAAATATCTTTCAACTGACCAGGAAAAAATTAATTTTAAAAAAACGGGAATAGATATTTTAACAATTCTTGTTTTAAATCCAACAGAACCGTTCCATTTATAAGCTGAAAAAAAATTGAAAATAATAGTGTTATTAGAACGTCGGATGCAGGAAATTTAAAAACAAAGATAAAAATTCGATGGCAAAACTGACTATTTATTAACAAATTTCTCAAAATTCAGTAAATTACGTTAGAAGCTCAAGACAAATTTCATTAGAAAGAAAATTGTTTGTTCTATCCGATGGTGTATCAATTTTTTTCGAACTAAAATTAGAAACGACACTGTGAACAAAAATGTTTCAAAAATCACCCAAAAAGCACAAAACATTAAATAAAAAATTATCTAGATTAAATTTTAAAATTCGGGCTTCGAGGTGCATTAAGTCACCATTACGACTACCTGTGTGCCAAATTTCATGGCTGTGAGTGCGGTAGACTCGTCTGGACATCGCACGAAAACACACACACAAACACTTCCTTTTATAAGTGTAAATGAAAGCAAAGATTGTTTAAATAATTCGCATGTATGTAACTTTATTAATAAGTTTGTAAGTTTGTTTTGTGAATACAGGGTGTAAAGTTAGTGCGTAATATAGGTGTGCAATATTATATATTAATTGGTTTAAGATTGTAAATATAGCTTTGTAAGATACTGTATATATGGAGACCAAGAAGGTACCTCCTTTAGAGACAAATTACAAGTTGACAAAACTAATAGTTTAACATGGTAGATGAAATGTCAAAAAAAAAAAAAAAAATCGACGGGAGACTGTCTCTGCGAAACGGTTGCTGGGATTGCTTTCCTTTGCCATTTGCTTTCCTTTGCCATTTGCTTTCCTTAATCAACTGTGACTTTCTGTGACTAAAGTAGCTGAATGTGACTATTAACTCTATAGTCTGTAGTGACTATTAGTATAGTGTGACTATGTGACTCTATCTATGTAAAATTCCTCATGATTTTCACCAACTTTGCAACTCGACTGTGACTAAACCGTAATTACAAATTCTAAAATTATTCTTGCAATCTTCAATGTCTACCTTTGTTTGTTAAATGAAACTAAAACCAATTCTTTATGTTATTTGGTTGCGGAGCTATAAGCGTTTAAAAATACTACGAAATTCGACGTAATTCGATAATTCTTGAGTAATATTTCGCGTAAACGTAAGATCGATGAATGAATTGCCAAATGTACTTGGATAATCTGCGTGTGCCCGCATCGGTCGCTGTGACGTCATCAAAATTTTTAGTGATTTTTACCAACTTTGAAGCTTGACTGTGACTAAACCGTAATTCCAAATTATAAAATTCTTTTTGCAATCTTCAATGTCCACCTTTCTCTGTTAAACGAAACTAAAACCAACTCTCTGTCATTTGGTTGAGGTGTTTGACTTTATAATTTAATTATAAGAGTTTAACTTTAGCGCGAAAAGCGTCATAATTTTTTCCTTCCCCTACACACCATTAGACCACCCCGACCACCGTAAGTCTACGTCAAAACAAAATGGTTAAATTAATTTTTTGTTAGGCACAGGAAGCGAGTTTGCCAATATCACTTGTTAGTCTCATTCTTATTTAGATTCGTAAAACCTAAAATCCTTGTAGTAGAGACAGGCAGCTTGAGTAACACTAGTTATGAAGAGCTGCTGGATAATAAACTAAAAGCGTCCTGGCTTTTTGCAGTGGAATTTCTATAAGATAGAGCGTTTCTTATTATTTCAGGAATGACGAAAGATATAAGTTAAAAGAGACATTTATTTGGACGACCACATTTAAGAACATATTTACAGGTTACCACATTTCCATTTTACAGGGTTGATACTTTTCCTACATCTCATAGGTACAGTACCAGCAACAGCTTACACGACACTGAAATCTCTCCGAGGAGAGAATGCTTAGAGGACCTACAGACCGAACCAAAATGACATAGTAGAGACTCTGCTAATAATCAGTAGATCTATATATCAGCTGCGGGAATCGAATAGACAACGTCATACGATTCCGATTAAATAGATGCTAATATGTATGTCGAGTGAAGTGACTGGCTTAAAGAAATGACGTAAAAATCTTAAAGAAAGAATGCTTCGAATCTTAGAGTAAAGGTACGAGAGACAATTTAGAAAAAATGCAAGCTTCGTATCTTAAAATGCAGAGAGAATTTCCTAACATTTTTTATTCGAAAAACTGTTCTGGCGATGTTCGTGACAAGTTTGTGTTTCTCGTTATATGAAATTAAGTTCGTTATAAGGTCAATCGATGAGCCGTGGTGGTATAGTAGCAAGGAACGGCTTCGGGCCCGGAAAGTTCCAGGCTCGAAAGCCGATTCCGCTTAGAATGTACGCTAAGTCATATGTAGTAGGCCAAAAGTCAGGCCAGGCCATATTTCCTCGCCATCTCTGACCACTGATTATACGTTTCATCCCAAAATACCACTCGTGTTGCTTCAAAACGGGATCTTAATATGACTGAAACTAAATTACCTTTTAATCAATACATCAAACAATAAATTTATTAATTGAAATAAAGTTGTTGTTTGATGAACTTCTAAAATTCTTTAGTGATAAATAATTAAGATCTTGTTAAAATTTTCATTGATCTCACATCTTTTCTGTCAATGTTTCAACAAAAATTTCCTTACCATAAATGGCTTTTTATATATAGAATATTATTTTATGTTTCTAATTAACGATTTTTTACAGAATGCAATAAACATTTTTATACCAATGCATTGTAATATGAGCATATTTCAAAACTAGAGAGAAAAGAAATTCATTTGGACTTTCGAGAATCAATTATTTTTTATCGGTTTCAAATAATATAAAAATACTGTATTATATGGACATAGATTATATGTGAATTACCTCTCAATTAAAAGAAAATGAACGATCGAGAATATTTTATCGTTTGGCAATAAATTGGTCAAATATCGTCCAGAAAAAAAAATTGTTCGACTCGATTGGGTAGGATATTTATTTTAGAACACTTAAAACTTTCTCAACCACATTAATACATGGAGGAAATATTGAAATTATACTAAAGCAATTGAAAAATTTTAAAAAAATTCTAGGATGGAGAATGGAGAGTAGCCGACTGGACAAAAGAGACATGGACGTTGAAAACAATTGCATTTCATTGTTTGAAACAGCAAACGCATTCCACTGTAGTCCATTCAAGAGATATTTCAGCAGAAATACAAAAGTGAATGCGTATGACATATAACGCTGTTTTAGGATGTGTTATGACATTACTTCTTTTTTCTTCCTTCAAGATGCATAATGGATACCGAATTCAGATTGACGAAGCGCATTTAACGTGTGTCACGTGAGATTTAATTGACACAACAGCAATATTTTCTATCTTGCGCAATCGAGAATTCTAATTTCCTGTTTAATACAAAATAAGGACAGCGTTATTTGCATGTATTGTACCTACGGATAAAACGTTATTTGCAGGTACTGTACCTAGGAATAATTCGTTATTTGTAGGTACTGTACCTACGAATAATTAGTTATTTGCAGATACTGTACCTACGAATAATTCGCTATTTGTAGGTACTGTACCTATGGGTGATACATTATTTGTAAATACTGTGACAACAACATTATTTATAGGTACTTTCCATTCTATTATTTCGCACACTTGTGAGTTATAGATGGCAGTACATTATTTTAATATTTTTAGAGCTCAATTATCACTTAATTGATTTATTATATTAAACTTAATCAATATTAGTATCGCCACCTTGTAATGAAATTTTAAAAAAAGTCATAATTTTTTCTACTTTTTAGTAGAAACTGTTTAGTTGGCTGCCTCACCGTGGCGGGGGGGGGGGGGACACTGGGCCGTCTGGGTGAAGTACATCGGGAAATTTTCTCCTGGAAGGACCACCCTAGGTGTGAAGGCCAGACCAATATGCCCAGCTAAAGTCAGTAGGCATAGGAGCCAAGTCAGACTTCTACCCTTTGGGTGCTCCTTAAAAAGAAGCTGCACAACCACCCTCAACCATGAGCTTTAGGGCTCATGGATGGTGTCTAGCTGCCGCTAGACAGAGAGGATTAGTAACAACTGTTTATTCTTTAATATATAATTCATTTTGTTTATATTAATGAATTATAAATTAAGGAGAAAAGTAGAGAATAATTAAAATAAAAAATCTACTATTTAATACACTAATAAAAGCTTGTTCTTAAAAACTGCTTTTATTCTTTTTAATTTAGAACACTTCTAAATATCAGGAAGGAAATTAGAATAGAAGTTTTTCTGATAACAAACAAAGTTTGGATAAGGGGTAAAATTAGAGAATATACGGCTTTCATAGACATTACTTTTGAAAGAAGTTATATGAAATATAAATTCTGCAAAGATTGGTCACGCTACTGAGAGGAGGTAAAATATTCGACCCCATTCAAACTCGCGTCCGGCTTGATGTCAAGCCAGTGCTCTATCAATTCTATCACCCAGACTTCTCTTGGAGGTCGTACGGGGATAGTTAGTAACATATTGTTAGCTCTGTTATTTGTTAAAACCTTTAACTCATTAAACCCGAAAAGATTTTCTTCTTCTAGCTCATTTAAAACCGGGACCTTCTGGGAGGAAGCGACTTGAATTGGACTCTCCCAACCAGGGTGGTCGTTTACTCCACCACCCCACCCCTTAACCTTCCCTTACCTTCTCTTAAGGCACACGGAAAAGGGCTGCGGTTTGCAAGGATAAATAGACCCCCTACCGCGCTTATCTCCTAAGAGATCTCAGAACCTCCCCTCCCCTCAAAAGAAGCCAACCGCCTCAGACCGGCCTTCTTCGCTGTTAAGGGGAAATTCTTAGACCTCCCGAGACCGCCTCGCTCGGTGTCAGAGGGTTAAACGGCAATTCTGAATTTTTCAATGAATATTTACATTTTCCCAGTGTTGTTATTAGAAGGATTTAAACTATTCACTCAGGATTTCCGTTAACTGTATGGAGTTCTTTAAAATTCTCTGATGAGAAATAAGACATCTTTTAGGGTATGGAGCTCATCCGAACTATAAATTTGAATTTTGATTAAATATCTGAGGCGCAAACGCTTCAATAAATACTTTGTCTACAGAAATTTAACCGCTTGCCTGATTATCCCGAGTTATCTCGGGTTCGTATATATTGCAGTTAATTATTATCCCGAGAATACTCGGGCGAAGCAGAATTTGCGAATACGATTTGTTTTATCACGGTTTTACTCGGCCTGGAGGAAATGAAAGGAAATATTCAGCTTTCATTGGCAGTTTGCCAAGTTTTATTGGTTTCGTGGTTCTTTTGGCGGGACTGGTCACGTGTTTCCCTATTGTATAGTATACGTCGGCTTGCGGATTAGTAACGTCTAAAGAAGGATAGTTGCTTTGAAAAAAAGTAAAATAATGGCGATGATGCAAGATAGCGAAAGCGATGATTTTTCAGATAGTGATTAGTCAGGTTAACATCAAGCCATTTTCCAGATGTTATTCCTGCAACTGAAAAAAAAATCAAATCCAACGAGACAGAGTACTCTATACTCTCGTAAAAGAGATTCCAGAGGTAAACCAGTAAGAAAAGAGACCAGATACCAGTGTACAGAATGTGAGGTATCACTTTGTGTTGTCCCTTGTTTCAAAAACTATCATACAAAAACTAATATTTAACTTCTTTTCAGTTGCCCGAGATAACTCGGGATAGTAAACTAATATTAAAACTAAATGCTTTTACACCTGTAAAAAATTAAAAATTCAACTTAGAACCAACATATTTTGTTTTGTTTCGTTACCTTGTATTTAATAATAAAATAAAAAAATGTGATGATTTTTTGCAATTTTTTTCAAAAAAATGTGTAAGCGAAGCGGTTAACTCAGATTCTTGGGAAACCAGCACTCAAAATCAGATAACAGAAATCAAAAGCATCGTGTTTCCGTCGAAATATTGAAAAATATCACAAAATAACATTAAATCCATAATATCGAGCACAAAAAAAAAAAAACGATTCTACATTAAAAAAAGGAGAAAATAGATCCCTCAAAAGGTCCTACAGAAGGAATATTGAATTTACAATACCTGCAAATAACCTTTTATTTGTAGGTACGGTACTTGCAAATAACTTTATCCGTAGGTATAGTACCTGCAAATAATCACTTCCATAAAATAAACATGTCTTCAAGAGTATAATATAAACTTTGGAATTTTCGAAATTTAGAAGTTCATCCTGCTTTCAAAAAGCTTTCGGAAAATTAAGTCCTAATATTTTATTTTAAAAATAATTGTGTTGAAAAGTGAGAAAAATTTAAATGAATTTCTATAATTAACAAACACAAAACCATAATAAAGGAAAATTATATCGTTAGTTAAATGGTCCAAAAGTGAATTTCAACATGTTTGACTTCCAGCTAATACTGGAGAGGCACATAATTAGATCCTTATTGTGTACAATTTATTCATTTGTCACCTATATACAATAGAAAAAGATTGAAGATTGAAACTAAAGCAACTACAACTGGGATAGATTTTTATTTTTAAAGAGTCTATTTTGATATAAAAATATCAATAATAATGTTTGAGCTACTCCAATTAAAATTTCTTAGTTGACTTTGGATCTTTTTAAATATAAAACAAGGTGCTTATACATAATGGGGTCAATTCACGGTCACGTGACAAATCAAAAATGGCGGCGATTAGAGCCTTCTGCCGATCTATTGAGAGTCTCTCCGTAACGTTAAGTAAGTAGAAGTTGAAGTAGAAGTTTGCTTTCAGATTTGGCCCAGATTAGCATTTGTTAAGAAATTTAATTGATTTTTTTTTAAATTTTTATTTTAATAACGACTGATTTTCTTCGAATTTTCTTCCGTAATATAATTTTATTTCTGAAATGGCATATTTAATTAAGTTGTTTTCATTAGTTCTTAATGTTTTTTAGATAATTAATTAATATTGTTAACCTCGTTTTTTAACTATTTTTTTGTTAACTGTTGTTAATTGCGTTTTCGCGTGTATTTTAAATTTGAATAATTTGCATTGCGCTATCGTTTTTTGAATTCCTAATACATTTACCTATTTTTACTGAAATTATTTAAGAATTCTTTTTCATTTTTATTTAGTTTGAGTTCTAATTTATTATTAATAACTTCTGAATTTATTAATTAATATGTACAAGAGTGTTTTAGAAAACCCTTTATGTCTAGAAGGCTTTGAACTTCAGCATATTTTAGAATATGCCGAAAATTTTTCCAATTCGAAAGGTAATAATAGTGTTGTAACGAGAATGAAACAAGGCCTTGAATTGTATAATGACAAATTCCTCAGCGACTTGAGGTTTGTTATTCCTGAAGACGGCAAATTTACCATCACAGCTGATGTACGAGCAGCAATGAAAAAAAGGGTGAAGTATCAGCCAGTTTCAGAAGTACTGACTGATTGTAAGGTGGGTAAATTCAGCTTTATTATTTAGATATTATTGAAAATATTAAAGGCTAAAAAAAGTTTTTACTTTGTGTTCTAAAAAGAAAAAAAAATCCCAACTTTTTAGGGTATCAAAAAAGCATATTTTTGAAAAATTAATTTTTTATTATTTTCTATTTTCCAGTCTTTTACATATTGCATTATTCATTATTTTAAATATTATGAAATGTTAAATTATATTTTTCTAAATCAACAATTATATGGAATGAAAATGCAACTAAAACAAATTGATTCATTAATATTAATCAATTTTTAATTCCATCAATCATTCAAGACATTAATTAATATTAATGTCTTGAAAATATTAAAATTGTGTATTACCATTAGTAGCCCATAACTGTACAAAATTTCATAAGAAGCAAACCAAAAATTTAAAGAAGGTAAAAATCTTGCCTTTTGTCTTTGTGTGAATTGTTTGCATTAAAATTGCATTTTTATGCATAAAACATACAAAAATTAATGCATTAATCCCAATCATTATATTGTTTTACATCTAATTTAAACCTTTTATTTATTAATTACAGGTTTTACAAGCACAATGTACATGCGCTGTTGGGGCGGTTCCTGCATATTGCAAGCACGTGTTCACTCTTTTGCATGCCATATCCGATTACAGCAAGCAGAAGCTGTATGCAGCACCAACTGCAAAATTACAAACATGGCACCAGCCAAAAGCAATGAAGACAGTTCCACTGCCATGCCAAGAAGTGGTTGGGAAACCTTCAACATATGAAGGCCCTTCAAACACAAATTTCAACTGGGGAGCTTTAAAAGATTTTAGCCTCCCAATTTTTGATGCTTGCATGGAATCAGTGGAGGCTAAGTATAAATTAACAATTCCTTTGCCAGCTGTTGCTTGCAGCAACATTGGCATCAATGAATTCCCAGAAGACCTAACGCTGCGAAAAATGCTATTCATAAATATGCATTACAGTAAAGACCTTTCCGAATTGCATGAAATAGAAAAAAAACAGTAGAGCAAAAGAGCTTGGAGTGGCAAAATGGAAGGAAGATACGTCTGACTGGAAGCAACATCAAGGATATTG
>BGPR01003293.1:117059-142414 GCA_013235015.1 Araneus ventricosus | reverse complement strand
ATACAAGCGTTGAGGTCTCAAGCGACCAACTCATCGGTCGCCACGAAAATATACAATTAAAGTGTTACAACAGATCAGCATAAGAATCCCGCAATGCAGACAATTAATAAATAAAATTACCATATATAAAAAGCAAATATAAAACACACATAAAAGACAGACAAGACACACACACATCACACGAATCACAGCAAACACACACACACACACACCAAGTAGTATAAAAAGTTAAAAGAGAATTCCAAATAGGTCATTTGAAAAGATCTAAACCCAAACCAGGAAACATCAGAGTGAAATCGACGACATCCGATTCGTTAAAAAGAGAACAGATAAAACAGCAAAAAAATGTAAAAGTCAATTAAGAAACACAATCCCAAATACAGGCTCGAAGGAGATCCCAACACACCCCAATTACCTACAACCAACCCCTGGAGAGAACGGAGGAACGAATCTAACCTCGTAAAAGTTAAAAAAAACAACGACACATAAACCGACTAGGGTCAAAAAAGATTTAAATAGGTCTCTATTAAAATATTTTAAAAATAAGATCACAAAATCTAACAAAAACAGACAAGTTTAAAAAGTTTAAAAGGTTTGCAGAATAAGCGTGGGATGGGAGAGCAGTAGACAATATATAAAAACCATTAAAAACAGTAAAATATTGCAATAAAATATTAAACAACAATACACAATACCACCCAGTATAAAGAGATGAGGAACAAAGAGTACATGCAAAATAATGCCCGAAATTGAAACGAAGTATAAAAAGTATATAAAAAGCATAAGACATCATAAAATACCACCAAGTGACCGACACAGTTAAAAAGCAATAAAACAGGTCTTAAAGCAAGTGAAAGTCCACTTAAGTCAAGTAATTAAAATAGAGTCAAAAACATCAAATGTTAAAAAAGTACAAAGGATCTTTAAAAGTCAAAATATATAATTAACAAACAAAGCTACCCAACAACGAATATCGGAAGGATCAAGACCACTGCGGAGTTAAGTGTAACTGAGAAAAATGGAGTGGCCTTCACGCCTTGGGTGACCCTACCAGGAGTATACACTCCCGACGTACTTCACCCACTCCTCCCAGAAACACTGCCAATAAGGGAAAAACCCACAGTGGTAAATCAAATGTACATGCAAATACCACAAGAGTCGCAAGACAACAAAAAGATCCAAAAAGCCATTACAAAACGGACAAACACCAAATAAAAGGAAAAAGGTTTAAAAATCAACACAGCTTTAAAAGATCCGAAGAAACACAAAAAGGGAAAATCACACAGCTTGGGTCAGCGAATCGCACACGCCCCCACTGATCCTGAAGGCTTCTTTAAGCTTATTAAGGGCCTGGGAATTATTGATGAGATTTTGGAACCAGGCCCTTTTGTGGGCGTCTGCGGGTTTAACTAAATGAAATTTTTGGGTGAGCGAGCATCTAAAGGTATAATGATCTGCATCGCCCACCTGCCCACAGACGCACAAAGGGGAGTCTAGAATTTTAAAACGACATAAATAAAAAGGAAATGGTCCGTGCCCACTTAAAAAAAAGATTAAAAACTTGCTGTGAATTAAAAACTTCGGGCTTACGTGTTCGAGATATTCCCTGACTCTGGCTCCGGAGGTAGAATTGTATTGCCTCTAATAGTCGTTCCATTCTTTTATCATAAGTTTATTGAGTAACCTTTTAACATAGGAACGGGGAGCCGGGATAATTGTGTCAACCCCCGTGGTGGTCGCAAGTTTTGCCTGTTGGTCGGCCAATTCGTTCCCATGTATCCCTACGTGGGCTTTGACCCAGGAGAGGCCGACCAAATGTTTAATTTTTACAAGATCTTGTTTTATGTTATTTATAAAAGAAGATCTGGCGCTGGCACTCTTGATGGCGGCTATTGAGGAGAGGCTGTCAGTATGAATATTGATGGATACATTTTTGCTGGCAGCCCAGTTGGCGGCACAATGGATGGCGGCCAACTCTGCTTGAAAAACGGAATTGTGACTTTTAAGTTTGTAGAGGTGATTTTCAATGTTATTGTTTTCTTGGAAGATGCACACAGCAAATCCAGTCTCATCTTCGATCCTGGACCCGTCCGTGTACACCTCAAAATCTGCGTTGGAAATATTTTCGTTTAGGATAATAAATTTGCTGCTGGATGGAATATTTTTAATTGAGATATTATTGTCCAGTTGTATGTTGCCCAAGATATCAGTATAAAAATTGGCGTGTCCAGCCCAGATCCGAAACTTGATAAATTCGGTTTTGGCGACCACGTGCAAGGGAGGGATCCCAGTCAGAGTGTTTAGAACATTTGTTGATGTAGTTCTATAAGCCCGAGTAAATTTGAGTAAAAAGATTCGTTGTATCGAGTGGAGTCGATCAGCTTGTTGTTTGGTGTGGGCCCCACCCCAGACACTAGCGCCATAGAACAGGGCCTTTTTCAATTACTGTGAAATACCGAAGCTTGATTAGATTTTTGTTGAGACTCCACTTAGTTTTGACAATACGGTTAAAATTACAAGTTAAAAACAATGCTTTATTGTGTAGCGATTAAATATGGTTGGACCATGTGAACTTTTTGTCAAGAACTATCTCCATTATTTTTAAACTGTCGGAATTTTTTATGGAGTAACCATTTATTTTAAAAGTGGGTTTCCTGTTTAGGACCGTGTAGTTTCTTTTAGAAAACTTGTATGAACTAATGCTTCGAACAACCAACGCCTGGCACTTCTCTACACAAAGTTTCAGCTTGAGGTCGGATAGGTTGAGGGCGATGTGTTCGAGGGCTGAGTTGGTACTACTTTCAAGATCTCTAGCCCTCCTACCACTGATCACAAGTGCCAGGTCGTCGGCAATGGCTTGAGTATAAAAAGTAGTATTGTTATTGCATAAAATAGTATTAATATAAATATTCCAAATAATAGGTGCGACCACTGACCCCTGCGGACAACCCTTAAAATAATGTCTAGTGGTTTCACAAACGTCATTAATATATAAAACAGTTCGATTACACAGGTAGTAAAAAATAAAATTCCTATAAAAACTAGGCAGGCCAATATCATTAAAAATTTAAAAAAGTACCGACCAGTTCATGTTGTCGAAGGCCGACTTAATGTCTAATGAGCCAAATTACTTATAATACTTGATGCAAAGAATGACACTTACTAAATCTGTTTGTTATCCTTCTCAAGGCGGAAAATGTCCGATACTGCATGTCAATACTGACTGTATTCTTCACTAGCAAGATTTCATGTAATTCATTCAGTTCCAAGCTCATATTGTACCCAATGTCTAAACAAGGATTCTGGAAGTTAAATCGCGAGAAATTTTTGAATCTCTATTTTCAAACAATCACTTTCGAGCGGGTAGCAGTTAAGGAAAAGGAATGATTGAAGTTGAGTGAAAACTATACCGACATACACTGTTTGCAAATCAAGGTTTCGACAGTGATCCTTTAGTTAAAATAGGAAAAAACTCACTCAAAAATACCCGAGATGTTTAGAATAAATTTGTCGAGTGAAGGAAAGATAGAACAGCCAAAGAGGATTTGCGATGCAGATCGAATTCTACGAAGAGCATCGGTAGTCAGGGACGAATCTATGCATTTAAAATAATTTGGTAAAAAACTTCAGAAAGTTCGCCATCCTCAAAAACCCGACGGATTTCGACAATTTTTATTTCATATGAAAGCTTTTGACGTCGAGATATGCCATCAAGGGCCGTCTGAAGCCCACCATCTTAATGTTCGAGCGATATTGCAGGAAAACGGAATATATTAACGGAAATAACGGAGATTTATTTGCAAAATAGTACCGTGTTTCTGAGCCTCAAAAACTGGACTGATTTTGTCAATTTCTTACGTCACTTCCTTCAAATAACTAACGTATCAAAAAGTTCCGCTTTGTTTTCGAAAGTTTAAAATCGAATTTTTCATTTGTATGCAGTTCTGTTGCATTTCATTTAATAGAAGACGATTTTGTTAAGACATCTCTGTAATTTGGTTGTAATAGCAAACGATTTTGTTAAGACATATCTATAAATATTATTATATTTGCTTTAGTTATTTTTTAATTTAAAAGCAATAGCAAACGATTTGTTTTCATATCTAAATTTTTTTTTTTAGATTTAACAACAACAAATTATTTGTTGCCAAACTGTTACGGAATGTTACGCTGTTAAATGAGAGAATGTAGGTGAATCTGCATAAAGTCAAAATATTCTCCGTTTATAAGATGTTGCAAGAAATGGCTCAACACATTTCTTGTAAAAGAGATCTAAAATGTGGGTGGTTATACTATAGGAGCTTCTTTGCGACAATGGATCCGACTTTATTTATTACTCTATTTTAAATTTTTTTTTTATTTTTACTTTTCTCTACACTTGGTTGTCTCTTTCGGTTTTTTCCAGATGACTTTAATTAGAAATTACTTCCAAAAGAAAACTTTCATTGTTGTGTAATTAATAAGGTGGATTTTTTGTTAAATTGCAGATTTGTAGTTTTATCAAGCATAAAGGAAATTAAATTACTTAACTGCCATTTTACGTTTTCTGCAGATATTTTCACATGCTTCATCTTTACAGCATGTGTCAAAAACTGTAATTGCTGCTAAATTCGGTCATTCCGAATATCCTCTAATCCAATAAGTAGAGGTGGTAATAATTGTTAAATAGCGGATTTTACTAAATAATTTCGAAACATATCCGAGATGTTTATAATTTAGTAACAGGCATTATTTGATCCATATTAACTAAACAAAGGACTAGTATTAGATTCAATTTGCATCTTCGAAGGGCTTCAGAGCCTTACATAAAATTTGTGATATTTCCCATTCTCTCAATAATCCTAAAGGGGCTACATATGTCTAAATAAATCATTTCAAATCTAAAACCAATTCTAACATTTAAAATGTTGAGATCCATGGGAATGTAACATCCTGAATAATTTTTGGGATGTTTTCCTAAAGACATCATTCCATCAATTCGGAATTGAAAGCAGGACTTCTTTGAAAATGATGGTAAAATTGATTAAATTAGAACGAAGGTAAGAACAGCGCATACTTGGTGATCAAATTTAACTGAAATACGAAACATCCCTGAACCATTAATTAAAGATTAGAGAGGTCTACGGTGTCTTATAGACTTCACACGAAATGTATTTCGTTGCCCAGTGTAGTTGAGAAAGAGTTTTCGTTGAGTGGGGGATGGCATCTACCTCTACTCCGCCGGAATGATTCCTTTCCGTTCTCGGTTTTCCAGTCAGGGTGGTGTCTGTCATATACCACGTGACCCACGATTAAACTCTCAGAGGCATGAATGTCCAAGATTAGTACTTTAATCTCTCAATGAATCAATTTTGATTCATACATATATTTTATTTAGATTACCCCTTATCTACTGTATTTAAGATATGGGATAGAAGGGGTCATCTGATTACATAGATGGTTCCAGTGGCGGGCTGGGTCTGAAATTAACGGTTACCAGCAGTCAATGGGGGCCCACTCATATAAAAAAAATGATACTTTTTCTCTCTATATATATTCACATTTTATTTATTATAAATATAATCGATTAAAATCAATAAATGGACATGTTGTAATATATAAATTATTATATATTGTTATCCTCTAAAAAGCTGTTATGCATACCAGAAGTTCTGTGAACAGTAGACCTTGCCATGCGCCCCCCCCCCCCCACAAAAAAACTGCTCTTCATTTCAGCCTTTAAAAGTTTAGCCATTTGTTTTCCGAATTCAAATTATTTGCGCAAGTCTCTGCTTTTATCATTATTAATTAAAGTACAATTAAAAGTCTGCTTTTATCAATATTAACAAGATCACAATGAGATGTAATTTGTTGTTATTAGAGGTATCTTTGGAGGTATTATGAACGGAGTTTCGTTCTGCAATCGTTGGAAAAACACTTAACATTGCATGAAACGCAACCATTTAAGCATCCATTATCTTGAAACGGAATTAAAAAACTAAAAATCTTTACACATACGGTCGTTTTCGCCGACATCAAAGAGCAGTCGTGCCAAATTCAAAGAAAATCGAACACCGCGTTTGATCGTGACAAAACATATTACAAACCAACAGACTGTATTAGACAAGTCAGTAAATTACTGACAAACAAACTGTTTTCACTCGAACGGTCCAGTGAAAACAGGACCTCACTTCGCTAGTCAAATTACTAATTATAGTATACATGTATTATACATATTATTGAAAGTAAGACATGGGTAGCTCTATAATTTCAGTTTGGTTAAAAAATTATCAAATAACAGTACAGTTCCAAAATTACGGTAAGCTATACACCCACCAAAAATGATTTAAAATTCAATCATAAATTTGTTTTTGTGCTTCGTACTTTCAATAATATATATAATACATGTTTTAGGTTGCTATTTTAGACGTTTAATGAAGAACACGAACTCACTTTTGGGAGCCACTGTATAGGGAGAAAATGAAATAAATGAGAGTTTGTGCATGTTGAAGTTATCCAAAAGGACATATCGAACAATTATCTTTGACTAAATATTGCTAAATATTTAAATTTATTTTCTTGATCTTTAGAATAGTTAAATCAATTTGTAGGACTACCTGGATAAAAAAAATCAAAAAGTTCCTATATTATACAGATGAATTAAACCTCTGACTGCCGATTTTTGTTAAAATCAGTATTTAGATGCAAAGTTTTGAAACAGGTTCAAATGGTGTTGAACCAATCGAATTGTTATTTACATGCAAAGATTTATTAGTATAATGTGATTCAACGATATAATAGTACTAAGTAAAAACATTAGCTTGTGAAAATCGCAAGATGTATAAAATATACTTTTTTCCTACCCTCGAAAATTGCGAGATAATCAGTCAAAGGGTTATTCATTTGCTGGTTTTCATATTAAAGTTTTAAAACCAAAGTTTTTTATTTTTATCTGAAGTAAAACAAGATCTACATTTAGTCCAAATATTTCCCGCTTTTGAGAAGCTGCAAGAAATAGTACAACACATTTCTTATACAAGAAAACTCAAATGTGGATAGTGTTTAGACACTTCTTGGCTTCATTTCGACTATAGGTCCGACCTTATGTATGACTCCTTTTCAAAGCATTTTTATTTTGACTATGATCTTGAATTAGTTCTTTTTTCCGGCTTTTTTCATAAAACTTACACTACAATGAAAATTTTCTTTCGGAGGTAACTTATAAAGAGGATTTGTTTTTAAGTTGCTTATTAGTAGTTTCATCAAGTATAAATGAAATTAAATTATTTAGCTGCCATTTTACGTTTTCTATAGATTTTTTATTTTCACATGCTACATCTTTATGGCAGGCGTCAAAATATATTTTTGCTGTTAAAATTTGGCCATTCTCAATATCCTCTAATCCAAAAAGTAGAGATCGTTAACAATTGTTGAGCAGTGCTTTTAACTAAATAATTTCGTAACACATCCTCTAAGATTATAATTTAGTAAAAGACATTTAATCCATATTGGCTAAATCGAGGACAAGATTAGATTGAATTTGCATCTTGGAAGGGTTTGAGAGCTTTATATAATACCTGTAATGTTTTACATTCTTTCAATATTAAATTAAGAAAATCCAATTCCTAAAAGTGAGAGAGTAGTAAAAATAAACCTTTTCAACTCTACAAACCATTCTACCATTTAAAATGTCGAGTTACTTGGAAATGGAACATCTGCATATTTTTTTGGCTGATTTCCTGAAGACAGTTAACATTCCATTAATTTAGAATTCGTCACAGGGCATCTCTGAAAATGTTGGTAAAATGGATTGAATTAGACTGTATCCTGACAGCGGATCCTTTATTATTATATTTAACTTAAAGGCGAACACCGGCGTCCAACATACGCTATATGAATTGTATTTCTTTCCTCAACGTAGTTGAAAATTTTTTCGTCGGAGGGGGCAATGTACCTCTACTCCTCCGGAATGGTTTCTTTCCATTCTCGATTTTCCAGTCAGGGTGGTTTCTGTCAGATGCCACGAAGCCCACGATTAATCTCTTAGAGGCACGGCCTGTCTAGGGTTAAACTCATTTTCATTTGCATGAGCAATGTTGCTGCCATTGTCTGAAATGGTTATGCGATTTTGTCTTATAAATTCTGGCATGAATCCCTTTCCAATGAGGTTTCTGATTGCTTGTGAGACGAGATTTGTGCTTGTATGTGGCATACACACATCAGAAACTTCCAAGTGTAGTGAATTCATTTATAATTTATCGTCTAAATAGTGGGTACTTATATTCCCGAAAGAGTTCCATTATATACTGATGCAAAAAGCAGTTGCAAGATTAGTTTTTTATGGCACAAGAAGCCTAGGATACGTCATAAGACAGTTGCTCATAAACAGCTGTTATTAATGTGTATACAATTGTGTCTCTGCTCGACAGCCTGTAAAATGGATTTACGGCCAAGACAAAGGTTCTGAATCTGGATCCTTTTACGAAATATGTGGGCCAGCACGAAAGACACATAACGAATAAATTTACAGTTGATTTGAAAATGTGGTCCAATACTTCTTAGCTGAAGCATTGTGTATACTTCTCGAGTGTTCTTACTCGCGTGGTTCTCAACTTTGATAAAATTCCTGTTAAGGTAATTTAAATCAGAGACTTATGACTACATCAGCACTATCCGCATGCATAAAATCAATCCCACTATAGACGTGTATGGGAATGTCTTTTATCACGCCAAGTTGATCATTATGCCCGCTAGGGTTTCCGTGTTTACTTTGATTGGCGCGAAACTTAGTTTTCTTCATCGTATTTTGAAAACCATCCACCTTTATTTGCAATTAACAACTAATAACAAATTATTTTCAACTCTAATTCTTGTTCATATTAAGCTCATTAGTAAGTATTTATGTATTTGAATATTTTTCTAACTTATGAGTATTAGATTATTTACTTTAGCTAAGAATTATACACTATATACTTATTTCATGTTTAGTTTTAAAAATGCATTCATATTCAATGACACTCGAGAAGGAATTCATTCTACTTTAAGTCACACACACACAAAAAAAACTACAAAGTAAAAATGTTTACATCCTTATAACAGATAGCATCTCTCGGTCGTCGAAATAGAAAAACTTTACAAAGCATTTCTCGCCAAAAAAGCGAATTATCGCCAAATGTTGGCATCCAAAACACTCCCCATAGGCGCCTATAGTGGGATTGGTTTTTACGCTACCTGCATATCAACACGTTTTAACTCAACAGTAATCACTTCATTATTTCTAGTGATTATTTGTTGCGCCGGTAAAAATTTTGCTTATCTACTTAATTTACTTCGCTTGAGTAAAATTTGAAGATTTACTACAAAAATCAAATAAGCGATAGCTCGAGTAAAATACTAATTTCGACCGACTGAGGGTCGCGGTGGCCTAGTGGTAAGGCCTCAACTTTGGGTTCGGAGCGTTCCAGGTTAAAACCCGATTCCACTGAAGATTCGCCGAGTATGTGGGCCTGCTGCACGTTAAATAATGCGTATAGGGACGAAATTCTTCCAGTTGGTGTGGTGCAGAAGGGGACCAAGCTCAGGTGTCATCTCACCGTGGTCATACTATTCAGACGACATACTATTCAGCAGGCGCTGAAACGAAACATGAAATGTATATTGAGTTTACAATAACGTCAAGTTTGTAAGAAACGCGAGAGCTATTTGGGACGGACCTCGTAATTTTGAACTGTAGTCAGATGACGAGTACGACACCTGAAAATGCACCCAGATAGCAATTTTAGTTTGCAGCAAGCTTGCCACAAATTTGTCATGACAAGAGTGCAAGTTTGCCACAAATTTGTCATGACAAGAGTGCAAGCTTGCAGCAAGTTAACGAAAGCTCCGAAGTCACCATGAAACGAACTTGCAGCAAGCTTGCCACAAGCTTGCCGTGCAAACTTATTGCAAATTATAGCAAAAACAGAGTACGAAACACAACCCGGGATAGAACTCCCGGTTCCGAAGCGGAGACGCTAACCATTGAGCCAGTTGAACTCTGAGAGGAGAAGATAGATTTCGTTAATACATCGTTCGATTCGATTCGTATACGATTTATTTTTAACTATTTTCTGGATTTAATTAATTTTTTGAGTTGAGAATATGATTTGAAGTCAAAGAGAGAGCGATTTTCGCTAATAACTACGTTTTGCTAGTAGAATAAATTATGAAATTAGAGTTCAAAAGTAATTACTTTAAAATTGGACAAAATGTCTAGTTATTACTGTTCAACACACACTGACTGTTTTTTAGATTTAATTTTGTTTATAAACGTTAAAATTTCAACATTAAGCAAAAGGTGATATAGTTTTCTTTAAAGTGAGAGTGATATATTTAGTAAAAAGATGGAAAATGTTTCAAAAAATTTTTTTACAAAAAAGTTTTTTCACAAATTATTATTGATTTATTGAATTAATAAAAAAGAATTACGGTCTAGGAGATGCTATTAAAAATCAGATGTTTTTTAAAACAGAGACAAAGATAATTATCTCTTTATTGTGCTATCTTTGCAGGAAGCTTGTTTTGCAAAATTGCAGCAAGTTTGATTTGCAAGGAGGTGGCGCTATTTGTCACATCGAACTTGCTACAAGTTCGATTCAAGTTTGACGCGTCAAATTTTGCCATGACAAGTCAAAATCAAACTTGCTGCAAACTTACGTGCTATCTGGGTATGACCAACTTTAGCTTGAACATTAGCTCCAAGAAAAGGAGAACACGAACGAATCGATTGATTTTAAAAGGGGACTGCTGACATTTTTTAAATTTTACAAGGGAAGAAAAAACGAATAGGTTCTAAACAGCATCTAAATCAGGATCCAGGATATTTCACAGTAAAAAAGTAATCTATTGATGACAACTAAAAAAATATTACGATTATTAGTTTTGGCAAAAATACAAATTTTTCAGAAGTCCCTGTTTAACATCAAACAGTATGAAGGTTTCAGAATTTCAGGGAATATATGATTATAAAGCCAGGAATATGAATGAAAGCTAACTAAAATTCAAGACTGAAAATAAAATTTAAAGTTATTCGTTTTTAAGTACAACTCAGATTTATAAGAAAAAAAAATGCAGTGAAAAATTATTAGAAGCCAGGAATATGAATGAAATTAAAATAAAATTTAAAGATTATTTATTTCCAAATAAATTTAAATTTGAAAAGGTGATGTTTTTTAAGTAAAATTTAATTTAAAAAATTAAGGAAAATATTTAATAAAATTCAAAATTTGTTTATTTGTGAATAAAATTGAACTGAAATAAGACAAAATCAAATTTAAAGTTACCTTTTTTAGCAAAATTCAGATTAAAAAACATAAAAAAAATGTTTTAAAAAATTGGTGTTAATGAATTTTAGTTTTGTGGAGGGTCATTTGAAGATTCTATGGGTAGGTTTGAATCTCTTGCGGAAAGGGATGGCGTACTTCTGGAATGTATTATATAGCTTTTCCGATATCATACATTTTGCTGGTCATAATCGTTCTCAAGGTTGTCATAGGTTCAGTGGTCATTCTTAAAGTAACACTCGGGTGTTACAGCTGGTGTACTTTAAATGACGAAAATAATTAATTTTCAGAAATTTTGAAGTTTAGTTTTTTTTTTCTTTTGCTATGTTTCTTCACAAAAGTAGACGCGCAAGCATTTTTTTCTTGTAATATGCATAACTATCCATCTAGCCATCAACAACAAAATGATGTTAAGAGCTGTCTTCTGCGCAGAAGTCCTCTTCTAACATCGTACGAAAACTTTGGTGGTTTACTGCAACATGATTGTAAATGGCAGAATTTCAGATTTTTCTCTAAACGATGCAACTACATTCATGGAATCAAAAACGCAAAAAAAGGTAGTTTCTTCCTAGTCTTCAGAAGTCCCCAATTAAAATCACACAGTTCAAATAAATCGAAGCTAAAAATATCATAAATAAAAGAAACATTTTATTCATTGCAACAGAAAATAATACAGAATACAATGTAAACGCATAACAAAAACATTAGTAGCATAGTTTATTGCTCACTTTTCGAGGAAGGACAGAACTTACAAAAGGAGGACGTTTGGTCCTTATTATAAATCATTAGTTTTACAAGAGCTCCAGGTTCGAAACCCAATTTTTGCAAATCTGCCGTGTATGTGAGCCTGATTGACGTTGCATCGGATATGGAGGATCAAACATCCTCTTGCTGGTGTGGTGCGGAAGTTTGGGGGTGTATGGCCTGTTGAGTACTCATCATCTAATTACGGTGAAAATTACAAGCCCCTGCCCAATTGTTGCTTCAAAAACGGAACGTTAAATACCTAAGCCAAACATATATTTTGTTTTTAAAGCTTTCTTTCTACATTTAAATATTTTAGAAAATTCAATGCTGAAGTTTTTAAGAACTGGATTTTTCTCAAGCAATAACGAGCGCTGTAGACTTTTTTTCACATTTGATAGATATATACATCCGTTTCGGATGCATAAAAGAAAAAATCATATAGACTCGTTATTGCTAGTGAAAATTTCAGTTTTATGTTCCTCTTATAATATCTCGGAATCTGAGATCGGTGGTGTTGCTTATTAAACGACGATGTAATGAAAGAGACGGCTAGAACTGTTTCACTAAATTTTAGTTTTTATAGTTTCTCTATGTTGAAATTCGGCCTTAATGGTACTTATCTAAAACACAATATGTTAAAATAAATATAGTAAGCCAAGTTTTTAAGAAATCGAAAAATCTATGAATTTTTTTATATCTTTTCGGAGATATACAATAAATAAACAATATATCAGTTCCATAACAGAATGTAAATTATAATTCAAAATATTAGAAAATTAGGGTTCATTATTTAACTGCTTGGTTTTCACATTTTCTTTTGCAATGTTCTTGCTTTACGAAGGAGTTTCTTTCATCGAAGCGGCGCGGCAGATAGTCAAAATGGGAAGCGTAATTATTGCGGGACCTAGAGAGATTAATTCTTATTTTTTTCCAAAATAACTATTAATTTGCATTCAAAAGGATAACTGAAAATCAAATGACACTAACTGTGCTTTCTGGATTAATTTACAGTTTTCTTTACAACCAAGCGGTACAGATTTTTCCGTGCCGATTACAACAATATAGTCCGGAAGGAAATGGAACATAATTTCATGTTAACAAGTTTTTTATTGCAAGAATACATTCATAAAGAAAGAACTCATAAATTTCTAACGAAATACATTTCCTTGAAACAAAATACCGGTGTAACGATCCCATTGGACGATTGCAGCGCCACCTCCCGTGCTGAGTATATTTGCCATGATATTCATTAGTTGGACGATGGACATTACCCTGTGTGGGATTGAGTTATTCCCCCCCGTTTGTAACATTAATTATAACTATTTTTATTTACTGTAAATATTAATTTTGTGTAATGTGAAGTGTCTTTTGTGTAGTGACTGTTTATTTGTTAATTAAAAATAGTTTAAAAGTAACTTTGTTTTCCCCAAATTAATTTTGTCTTTGTTTATTTATTTTCTTTTAGAGCTAGCCGAAATTTTTAAATAGTTGCTACATAAAAATTGGCGCCCAAACGTCGCGCGGCCTTCGAATTTAAAAATGAATAACTTTTAATGTCCACGGTCCAACTCATTTTTATTTTGCAGCTCTGTGTGAGTTATTTTGAATTAATTTGTGTGAAAGAAAATTTCTTGCTCTGTGTGAGCTTATGAGGATACTTCTACAATCCTGGTAAGTATTGGAAAATACCATTGAAAGAATCTGCAACTTCGCAGTAAGTACAAATATTCAGAATTTCATAATATAACAGAAATCAGATGTCCTATCCAGTGACAAGTTATTAGTAATGAAAATTAACGTTAACAAAACATTAAGTTAAATTTTGATATTGCATTTAATTGAAAGTTGAACTTGAATATTGTGAAAATGTTTGAACTTCAAACGTTGTTTAAATCTTAACATCTTTCAGATTCAATGAAAAAAGTATTTTTGGAACGAAGTTATTAAAATATTCGTGTATGCATCAATATACTCTTGGTTATTCCTGGTATTCAAAATGAATCGTATGATAAGAATTCATATTATTAAGTGTTTATTTAATTTCTGTAGTTTATTCTGAACATTTAAGTTTTTTCTATTTAGCGCAATAATTGCAAAGGTTATTATTTTGTGCTCATTTTCATATTATATTTTGTGTAAAAACATTTTTATATATCTCAGTCTAATTTAACAATAATCCTATTGCATATATTGTTCCCAGTGAGTGTTTCAATCGTAAAAATTATACTTTCGCTTTGACGAGAGAGAAAACTGCTGATCAACGCATAACGCTGTTGCGTATGTTCTTGAAAAAGTATCTTCAGTTTAATTCTCATAAATTTACTCAGCAGATTATTTTTTTTTTCTCTCTTCAAATGATCAAGCTCTAGCAAATGTTTATAGAGTTAGCGCTGAAAGGAAGTGATTCGCATTGAATGTATAATATATTTTATTCTGAAAGTGATAGTGAGATTTTTCAATCCAGTCAGATGATGAGATCATAGCTTATTGATTCTTTTAAACGAAAGGAATATTTTATTTCTAACTTCCTGCTGTTTTGAAATAATGAAAAGTATATCATAATGTGAAAAAATATTTGTGGTTTCAAAATAGGATTGCTTTACATTTCAGAAGAGTATTTTCTTGGTTTGAAAGAGAAATAATAATTTATTAATTACTCTTGGTAAATGAAATATATCATTAATGCTGTCAAATAAAGTTGCATATAATTTTTAATTGAAATACTAACTTTTATAACAATTTTTCTTAAAATTTTGAATTTGATTATTGTGTTTTATTGTCAAATTTGCACTTCTTATAAATTTAGTTTTACTAAAATTAATGTTGCCACAGGGTGAATATTAAAATTTAATATTTTAGATATATTGTGTTAAAATTGATTATTGTATGTTTTCAAAATATCCAAATTTAAATTAGGTTTTTTCTCCAATACATAAGACTTGTGTCATCGAACATTTATTAGAATTTAGAACTTAAAAAAAAAAAAACTTTTAAAATGGCCTATTTGGGAACAGGAAGAAAGCACGATTTGATTAATCTAGCAACCGAACTGGGATTGCAGGTAACGGAGGGTCTAAAAGTGGTAGAACTAAAGCAACTGATTACGAGTGCGGAGTCTTACGACGAAGAATTTACAAAGAATTTATTCAAATCGATTATTGATGAACGAATGGCTGTAGCAGCTGAAAAGGAAGCCGAACGCTTGGCTGTAGCTGCTGAAAAGGAAGCTGAACGTCAATTCGAACTTGAAAAATCAAGAATCGAAGCAGGAGTTTCTAGAAATATGACTCATGCCAATTCTTCTCAAGAAGTAACTGATCAGGCTAAATTTGACCTCAGTCGAATTCTTCCAAAATTCAACCCAAAAGAAGACGAAATCGGACTTTATCTTACCATGTTTGAGCGACAGTTAAAATTTGTTAACATACCGGAAACCAACTGGATCCCATACCTAATCGGATCCTTACCATCTGAAATAAATCAAATGATTGTGAAGGAAAATGAAGAAGATTCTAAAGACTATGCCAAAGTCAAAGAAATGCTTCTGAAAAGATATCGGCTCACCGCTGATAGGTTCCGACAATTGTTTGTACAACATCGAAAAAGTGCAGAAATTACATGGAAAGATTACACTTTTGAATTAAAATCCTATTTTGAAGGATGGACCACAGAATTGAACATTTCTACTTTTGAAGAATTAAAAGAATTGATAATCACAGATCAAATTAAAAGGAGAACCCCTCCAGAGTTTAAAGAACATTTCGTAGATTATTGGTCAGAACTAAACAAACCATTTGAACTCGCTGAAAAGCTTGATGCTTATGAAACTGTGAAATTAGGCATGAAGAAACATGTTTCTGCCATTGTGAAGAAACCCTTCTTCAAAGAAAATGTTGTCTTTCACCCTGAAAGAAAATGTAAAACTTCCCATCCTCGTGAAGTTAATCAGCCAAGATCGAACGATTTCGATAAATCTGTCAGTTCTAGACCAGAAAGAAAATCTTCAATACGATGTTATGGTTGCGGTTATCCTGGTTTTATCCAATCAAAGTGCCCTAAATGCACAAAACCCAAAGAAGAACTTAAAACTGTTGTTCAAAGTATTAAACTTTATGCAGCTGAATCACCCGATTCTCCATCAAGTTCTATCTGCCTAACTGTGTGTGGAAGAGATGCAGCCTTTTGCGCTGACACTGGAGCTTCCAATTCCATTGCAGGAGAGGAATTTTTTAAACTGTTGCGAGATCATAAATTCAGATTTTATAAGAGAGACATTACGATGGTCCTTGCAGATGGGAAAGAAAGAAATGTTGAAGCCTTGACGACTACTGTAAATCTCAATGTAGAAGGAAAAATAGTTCGTGTGAAGTTCATCGCCTTGCCTGAAGCAAAGGGAAATCGAACTCTTCTTGGCACAGATTTCTTGCAAGCTGCTGCAATTGTACTTAATATCCAGAATGGTACTTGGCATTTCAGTGAAAATCCCCATAAGCAGTTCTCTTTTTACAAGAACCCATCTGACGTTAAGGAAAATCTACCTACGATATCTTCTCACAAAGTAACCTCTCCAGAGACAATTCCTGTCGCATTGCCAGAAACATCTGTTCCTGTGATATTGAGAGAAGATGAAGGGAAGCATTTGACGAGTAAACAACGTGACAAATTTAACTCGCTGTTAAAAGAATTTGAGACATGCTTTCATCCAGGGGGAGACCCTACCCCTTTTATTGAGCATCGTATACAAACTGGAAACAATTTACCTGTTTCTGAGCCTCCATATCGAATGACCCCTGCAAAGAAGGAACTGTTAAAAAAGGAGCTAGAATCTTTACTAGCTGAAGGTATCATTGAGGAATGCGAAAGTCCTTACGCAAGTCCTGTTGTGTTGGTTCCAAAACCAAATGGATCTATCCGATTGTGGATCGACTATAGAAAGTTGAACGCTACAACGATTCCCGACACCTACCCGTTACCAAGAATGGATGATTTATTAAATGAGGCTAAATCGACAAAGTTTATGTCTACAATAGATTTGAAAGCGGGCTATCATCAAGTAAAAGTTTATGAAGCAGACCAAGAAAAAACTGCTTTTATCTGTCCTTTTGGCACCTATAAGTTCTTGCGGATGCCTTTTGGGTTGCGAAATGCTCCTGCAACATTTCAACGCCTCATAGACAAGTTCAGATCTGGACTAAAGGATGTTTTTGCTCTTTCATATCTTGATGACATCATTGTTTTATCTGAAAACTTTGATAAACATTTATCGGATTTAAGACAAGTATTTGAAAGACTATCTCTGTTTAAACTCACTGCCAATCGAAATATATGCAATTTTGCTTGCAACAGAGTGAAGTATCTAGGACATTACATTACTGAACAAGGAATTGAAGTAGATGCTGACAAAGTATCATCTGTGCAGAAAATCACTGAACCAACCTGTGTTAAAGAAGTTCAGTCATACTTACAAACTTGCTCTTGGTTCAGAAGATATGTCCCTCACTTTTCAGAAATAGCGAGACCTCTCAGTGATCTCACAAAAAAGAATAAGACATGGACTTGGGGTGAACCTGAAAGGAAAGCATTTGAATCGTTAAAGAGAATGCTGATTTCACCACCTGTGCTGTCACAACCTGATGGAAGTAAACCTTTCATAATTCGAACTGACGCAAGTAGTTATGCTCTGGGTGCAGTCCTGATACAAGGAGAGAAACCAGAAGAACATGTAATAGAGTACGCAAGTAGGTTGCTGAGTTCTGCAGAAAGGAATTACTCGACGACTGAAAGGGAAGCTCTTGCAGTTGTATGGGCCTTAGAAAAATTCCGTGGATACGTAGAGAACCAAGAAATAATCATCGCATCAGACCACCAACCTTTAAAATAGTTGATGAGCATAAAATCACCATCCGGTCGCTTAGCTCGATGGGCTCTACAAATCCAATCATTCCATCCGAAAATTCTTTATACGCCTGGAAAATCCAACGTTGTTGCAGACCTCCTGTCTAGACCAGTCCATGATAATAAAGAATTTGTGTGCAATCTCACCACCATATCTATCGAATTGCCATCTCGAAGATCTAGAGATATTCGTGAAGAGCAGATGAAAGATGAGGATATAAAGAAAATAATCGATTGTTTTGAGAGTGGAAGAAAAGATGAAGATTTCATCAACTGGACAAGTAGAGGATATCTAATGAATCAAGGTATCCTTTACCGATATTCGCCAGACACAGAATCCGAGGAGGCACAGCTTGTTGTCCCTTGTCATGAACGAGAACGAGTGTTACAGCAATACCATGATTCACCCACTGCTGGACATAGCGGATCAGAAGGAACGTATTTCAAGATAGCTAGTCGATACTATTTTCCTGGAATGAGAAAGTTCATCGCTGAATATGTAAAGAATTGTGCTGAATGCAACAGATACAAGCCAAATAACCAGAAACCTGCTGGACTGTTGAGAACACCTATTTATGCCCAAAGATTTGAAACTTTAGCCATCGACCTCTTTGGCCCTCTTCCTGAAACTCCTACTGGAAAGAAATGGATCTTCTTAATTGAGGATACCAGTACAAAATGGGTTGAGCTCTTTGCCCTAGAAGATGCTACTGCTTAAAATTGTGCAAAATTCCTAATAGAAGAAGTTTTTCTTCGCTATGGCTTACCACGAAGATTAATATCCGACAATGGAACCCAATTTGTTAGTGCTGTCATGCAGCAAACATGCAATTTCCTTGGTATCAAACAAGAGTTAATTCCAGTCTATCATCCTCAGGCGAATCCATCTGAAAGAAAAAATCGTGACCTGAAGCCCAAACTAGCTATTTTAGTAGGTGATGCTCACGATACCTGGGATGAAAAGCTGGCAATGATTAGATTTGCCATGAATACATCCAAATGTGACACTACTGGTCACACTGCAGCATATCTACAATTTGGACGTGAACTTAGAACAACAGACGACGTTAACCATGATCTTAGAAGTCTGATCGAAAACTACAACTTTGTAGCTGAGATAACACCCTACTTGAAACATTTTGCTCGTTTAACACCCCAAATCAGAGAACGGGTTGAGCAAAAGCAAGACCAGAGAAAGAAATATTTTGATAAAAATAGAAGACCAATTTATTATCAGCCTGGAGACAAGGTCTGGGTGACTCTACACCCTAAAAGTAGTAGAAGTGACAAACGAAGCAAGAAGTTTTACCCGAAAAGGGAAGGCCCTTATCTCGTAGTCACAAACAGATCTCCTACCACTTATGACCTTTCTGATCCCAGTACTCCAGATCAAGTTCTTGGAACTTATCACACACACATGTTGAAGCCATATGAACTACCTCCAGAAAAGAACACAAGTCCAGTAGTTCCCATAAAGAGAAGAGGTAGGCCTCGGAAGTATTTTCCAAAAGCGGACTCTTCGTCGGGACGTCTTCAGAGTCCGAGGGGGAGTCTGTAACGATCCCATTGGACGATTGCAGCGCCACCTCCCGTGCTGAGTATATTTGCCATGATATTCATTAGTTGGACGATGGACATTACCCTGTGTGGGATTGAGTTATTCCCCCCCGATTGTAACATTAATTATAACTATTTTTATTTACTGTAAATATTAATTTTGTGTAATGTGAAGTGTCTTTTGTGTAGTGACTGTTTATTTGTTAATTAAAAATAGTTTAAAAGTAACTTTGTTTTCCCCAAATTAATTTTGTCTTTGTTTATTTATTTTCTTTTAGAGCTTAGCCGAAATTTTTAAATAGTTGCTACACCGGTAAACAAGTACTTCTTCAAAGAAAAAAATAAAAAGATGCAATACATTCATCAAATATCGTCAAATCCAAAACAGAGTTGAAAACGTTTAGAAATATTTAAAATAATCGTAAATATTTACACTAAAATACGTATAATTTAAAATTAAGCATATCTGACATATAAAAACACTGAAACCAACATTCATCCAGTAAACAACAATACAAAGTGCATTTTGAATTTAAAGGTCTTTTACTTAAGATGTATTGTATTTATATTTTATAGCATTTTCTATATTCTAATTTATAGCATTGTCTATTTTCTACAATTTGCTACAAATTTTCTATGATTTGCTTCAACAGTTACGTGAAGTGTTTTAAAAACGTGTTTATTATTGGAGCAAATTTCGAAACTTAAAATTTCAAACGTCAAATTTCAAATATGGAAGGTCTTTTTCCAGCATCTGCTAATATTTCTATACGAAAAGATATAGGATTGTACCCATATTTATCCAACTGACAATCACGTCAGACAAACAAAGTTCCATATTAATACTGTAGAAAAGGAGAAGGTGGAGCATTCTGCATCGTAAAATAAATTAGCTATATTTATTTATAGTATAAAATGTAAATTTACTTCTCATTCTACAGAACATTTTCAGTGTCACATATAGTCAAAATATTTCTTTACTAGTAAAATGCAAAGTAATTTACTTAACCTCGGTACAATACATAATATTTCGCATGTATTATTAAACAAAATATTCTTAAGACAAAATAAATGACAAGTCAATTACATGGGAAAAAATATCAAACCATTTTTTCGTCTAAATGAGTAAGCCAAGATATGAGTTAAAATTATACTTCAGTGAAATTATTTAATGACCCAGTTCATGGATATGAGGCTTTTGACGTCAGGAGTGTCATTATTATTTCCTGGGCTAGACTGGTCTCAGAATTCGTACTGATAAATATTACATATACAAGGTATTTATTTAAAATAAACAAAAATATGAATACTAAAACATGAAACGAAAAAGTTTTACTGCACGTTCAACAAGCATACTGCGATTGATAGGTATGGATATTATGATTTCTTAAAATAGATATGTTCGAATATGCTTCTTGCCCACCATTAAAAACATAAGATTTTTCTTTATTATGGTTACGATAAAACATGTCACAGATAAATTTCAGAGAACAAAGTCTAGCTGCAAATGTCACACGAATATGGATACTCCTAAACAGAAGACGATGTCTTCTTATACAATACTTCTTTGAAAATTTTTACATAGTACTTCACGCTCTTGTCGATTTGTCTACTAGAAGACAATAATGTCAATAAAAATGATATTTTCTAGAAAACGTCTTTGTAGATATATGGTATCTTAAAGTCTCATCGATAGAACAAATTGATGTTGATTTAAATCTGATTTCTTCGAAAACGTGTGGCTGTATATTTCATTGACGTATGGTTTTTTTTTTTTCGGTATGAAAAGGGTAATGTCGATTGCAATAATATTTATGGGAAATGAATACTTCAATTTAAACAAAAACAATATGTCTTGAAATACTTCAGAGACATATTGTTTTTGTTTGTTACAAGTCCAGGGATTTTGATTTATCGGAAAATGACTTGCTACGCTCTTCACAGACATGGTACTTCTTCCGTATGAACGGGGACTTAAATTATATTTCCGAGGAAATGACTTATTGCATACTTCGCAATCATATGGTTTTTCTTTTGTGTGTGCATTGTAATGTTGATTTAATTTATGTTTCTGAGATAAACACTTGCAGCATACTTCCCACACATAAAGATTTCCTTTGGTATGAACAAGGTAATGTTGATTTAAATGAGATTTCCAAGAAAATGACTTATTCAAAACCTCGCAGGAATATTGTTTTTCGTCTCCATGAAAACGGTAATATTAATATGATTAATATATATTCAAAAATGTTTTTCCACATACGTCACAGTTATATGGCGTTTTATACGAAAGAATTCGATGATTCTTGCCATGAACAACAAAATGATGTTAAAAGGTGTCTTCTGCACAGAAGTCCCCTTCTAACATCATACGGAAACTTTGATGCTTTACTGCAACATGATATTCAATGGCATAATTTTAGATTTTTCTCTAAACGATGCAATTACATTCATGGAATCAAAAACGCAAAAAAAGTAATTTCTTCAGAAGACCCGAATTAAAATCAAACGGTTCAAATAAATAGAAGCTCAAAAATATCATAAATAAAAGAAACAATCAATTAATTGGGGCAACAAATAATACAGAATACACTATAATATGATAAATGAATAAAAAACATTAGTAGCATAGTTAATTGCGCACTTTACGAGGAAGGGGAGAACTTACAACAGGAGGGCGGTTCGTCACCTTATTATAAATCATTAGATTTACAAGAGCTGTAACTGCAGCCACTTCTGCTTCCGATATTAAGTTATTGTTATCATTAAACTTTTAGTTTTTCACGATATATTCTCTTCGGAATTCAAACGCAATTCCTTTTAATTTTCATTGTCTACATACCGTTACCGGATTATAAGTTTTCGAAGATGGCTGAAATCGGTAATGGAAGATATAGACCTATTAATGAATTCTTTGACTGGCATAATATAATTTATATGTTCTCTGCTAGACCAGAAATGCCCTTTATTCAGATTATAACATCAAGTGCCATGTTTTAGCAACTTCATAGACATTTCACATATATTTCCATCAGCTGCCGGACCGTGACATAGTTTCGCAATCAGAGGAAAAGGCTATGTATGAATTGTCCTGTGAATATACTTATTTGGGTATCATATTTTGATGACATCCATCGGCATCCCGTCTATTATGAAACCTATGATATAGATGAAATGGTACCCGATTAAGAGCTATAAATATATTTTACTGAAATTTTACCATCTTCAAGAAAAAAATTTTGAATTATAACAGGATAACAGTGAAAGGTTCAATTTCACACTAATTAAGTAGCAATTGAAATAAAGCATCTCATACAGATAAAATCACCATTCAACCACTACTCAACGGTACAAGGTGCATTTTGAATATAATGGTCCTTTACATAAGATGCATTATATTTATAGCATAGTTTCGCGATCTATTATTTTAAAAAGAAAAATCTCTATGAATTGTCCTGCAAACATGTGTCCTGTTTGTTCATCATATAGTTCCTAGATATATTTTCGAGGAACTATTTTTTACAGCAGATTACATTGACTCACTACCTGCTACACTTTGAAAATATAAGAATAAAATGTAAGAATTCTGTCTAATTTTGTATTTGAATGATTCTTAATTTAAAAGAATTTCACTCTTACCTATTTTATGTAGGGGGCCAAACGATTTGCAGTGTGGAGAGGGTTTTTAGTATAGTTTAATTACATTAGGTACCGGGAGTGCAGGCGGCGTTATATACAGCAACACGAGGGCTACTTTGGGACGGACCTCGTAATTTTGAACCACAGTTGGATGACGAGGGAGGGAGACAACTGAGATGACACCCCAGCAGGAGAACATTTGGCCACTACGTATGATGTTGCGTGCAACAGGCCCCAAACACGGCGGATCTTCAGTGGAATCGGGTTTCGAACCTGGAACCCTCCGTTCCCGAAGTCGAGAACTTACAACTGGGCCACCGCGGCCTCGTTTGGAGAGGGGGTCACAGATCAGGTGGCATCCTCGTCATCTGAATTAATTAAATCATACATAGTCTAGATACTAGACACTCTCCAGAAGTCCTGCCGCTGGTGGGGTGTTCAAAAGCCCGCTCTGCCCACCAAACAGGGTGTAAGGCCGTAACATTACGGAAGGGAAAGAAACCACCCAGCACGAAGGAGGAACGACAGGTTGACGTGGTACGGAAGTTTGGAGAGTGGGTGAGAGCTCAGGTGTCGTTGTCATTTTTGTTTTCATAATATGTAATTACCTATTTGCAATGTATTGCAGTCATGTTTTTATTTGGTATTCATAATTTTCCTGAAATAAACAACATTTTCCTTCTATAAAAGAATTCTTATCGAAACTAAGATTTTTTGAAGAAAACCACCAATTCATGTTTTTCTTTTTAATGTATGTTTCATTTTTGGGAAATTTAGCATATTTCTGAAGATTCTAAAGCATGAAACTGTTTTTGAGCTTGAGGTTTTAATGATAGTTCGATTTTTTTTTATGAAATAATATTATTCTTGTTAATGTGTATTCATTTTTTGCACTCCATTTTAAACTTAAAAATTTTTTATTCTTTTATTTATCATTGATGCTAATTCATAAATATTGGTTTTCATTATGAATATACAGAGATTTAACGCGAATTTTAAATGCCTCCGTGTGTTTTCTATATATTTAAAGATATGATAACAGTAATCCATTTTTCGAGAATAATAGATAACAGTGAATCATTTTCTTCAAAATTTATCTGTTGCCATTTTTACTTGTTTCCATATCAACAAAAACTTTCATCAATAAAATCCCTTGATATCGTTTGAATATATTTTCCCTTCAGATTCAAACGACTTCGATTAGAGTATTTTTCCGCATTAATTTTACCGTCTTTAACATTTTCCCGCCGTTCACAACACTTTTTATTGGTCGCCTCAGATTTCTTAAACATGTTTACCTGTGTAAGCTGTTTACACCATTATTTCTCTGGTCATTATTTGAAAAGAGCAAAAGAGGGATAATACTGTATTATGTAATGATACCTTACGATCATTGCTCCATTAGGTATATCTAGTTTCAAAATTACATGAAAAATGTAACCATAGTGGAGGATAAAGTGTTTTACTTCTAATTTTGAAATAAGCGTTAATATAATGCAATATTATACAATAAATAAAAATTTAATGTAATTGACACTCAAACCCGGATTAAAATTTTTATGGGTTTTCAATAAAATGCTATGCAATTAGAAACAGAAATGACGAACTGCTTACATTCTGACCTTTTTCAGAAAATTAAAAGCAAATAAATTTAATAGAAAGCATCCAGACAGCATTAAAAAACTTTCTGGCGTATCGAATTTCTTTATAAGGTTTTTACTTGAATAATTCCAGAAGAGACATATTAAATCTTTTTTCAACATTCTCTTAAAATATTAAAAATGATATTCGAGATGCTGCATTATATGAACAAATTCTCAGGTAATTAGATGATATTTTTACTTTTGGTGGATAATTTTGGTCGTAAGGTCATCAGCTCCTGTCGCCGTAAAATCAAAATATTGGCGTTTCGTGCATTGAGTGAACTGTCCAGAATGGAGATAGTTTATGTTTTAAGTCTACGGAAATGCACTTCAAAGGGTACACTCAATTGGAAGTTTATATACCGATAATATAATTTGTACTCTAGTCCTTTCCAATTAAAATAGTGAGATAGTTAAAACGGTTCCGAGTATTTTAATAACATCTTATGTTCATTCAGAAAACATAGGGTCAGTTTCGTTATTTATGTTTACCTACCTTAACGTAAATTCAGAAGCTATACTAGGGCTTATTTGCGACAGAACTCTTAATTTTGAGCTCTAATCAATTGATGAA
>BGPR01003293.1:91966-117049 GCA_013235015.1 Araneus ventricosus | reverse complement strand
AGTCATATAGCGTTTCATATGAATGACTTTGCAATGAAGATTCCTGAGAAAAAGTTTTTCGCAACATATTGCACAGAATGCTTTATTTGTATGAACAGGACAATGATTTTTTTAATATATTGATATAACAATACCTTGCTATAGATATTCACATACGAAACGATTCAGTTTTCTTTCTTAATATACAAGATCAAATGGGTCTTTTGAAAAAATGTCTGAAAATTGAGCTAGCAGAAAATTTTAGAAAGTCGTAAACTTTTTTGCCATGAAGAAAAAAATTGAGTTATCTATTAAAAAATTAAAAAAGATTTCTTTCATCCGTTATTTTGCAGAATAATTTTTTCAATTGGAGAAAAAATCTCCTTTCAGAGTTGAACTTTGGTTTCAGTTTGAATTAGCAAACTTTAGTTTCAAATCAGAAATCATAATATTAGAATTCCAGAAAGTAATGAGCCAAATTACTTATATTTGAAGCAATGGAAGACACTTACTAAAACTGTTTGTTATCCCTCTCACGACGCAAATTGTCCGATACTGCAAGTCAATACTGACTGTATTTTTCACTGGTAAGATTTCATGTAATTCATTCAGTTTCCAAGCGCATATTATACCCAATGTCTAAGCAAGGATTCTGGAAACAAAATCGCGAGAAATTCTCGAATATCTATTGTCAAGCAAACACTTTCGAGCGGGTAACAGTTAAGACAAAGGAATGATTGAAGTTGAGTAAAAACTATACTGATATACACTGTTTCAAATCAAGATTTTGACAGTGATCCTTTAGTCAAAACAGGAAAACTCACACTGAAAAAAACCCGGGATGATAGAATAAATTTGTCGAGCGAAGAAAAGAAAGAACAACAAAGATGATTTATGATGCAAAATTACACAGATCGAATTCTACGAATGGCATCGGTACTCAGGGTAGAATCAATGTATTTAAAATAATTTGGTCAAATTCTTCACAAAGTTCGCCTACCACAATCACCCGACGGATATCGACAATTTTTATTTTATATGAAAGCTTATGACATCAAGTTATGTCATCAAGGGTCATCTGACGCCTACCATCCTTAATTTTCGAGAGATATTGCAAAACAACGGAATATATTAACGGAAATAAGGGAGATTTATTTGCAAAATAGTACCGTGTTCCTGAGCCTCAAAAACTGGATTGATGTCGCTAATTCCTTACGTCACTTCTTTCAAACAACTAACGAATCAGAATGTTCCGCTTTATTTTCGAAAGGTTAAAGTAGAATTTTTCATTTGTATGCAGTTCTGTTGCATGTAATTCCAATTTCATATAGTAGCAGACAATTTTGATGACACATCTCTATAATTTGGTTTTAATAACAGACGATTTTGTTAAGACATATCTATAAATATTATCTTTGGTTTAGTTAATATTTCATTAAAAATCAATAGCAAACGATTTGTCTTCCTTTCTAAATTTTTTTTATTAGAATGGCTACAAAAAATTAGTTGCTAAAACTTATACGGAATGCTACGTTGTTAAATGAGAGAATGAAGTTGAAGCTTCACAAAGTCCAAATATTTTCCGTTTTTAAGATGCTGCAAGAAATAGCGCACAACACATTTAATGTACAAGAGAACTAAAATATGGGTAGTTATAATTTAGGAGCTTCATTGCGACAATGGATTCGACGATACTTATTACTCCCTTTACAATTTTTTTTTTTTTTTTTTTTTACTATTCTGTTGAATTAGTTGTCCCTTTCGGCTTTTTCCAGAGGTTTATTATAAAACTTACTCCCAAAAGAAAGTTTTCTAATTAAACATGTGTGTAATAAAACAGGTGGATTTTTGTTACATTGCTGATTTGTAGTTTTATCAAGCATAAAGGAAATTAAATTACTTAATTGCCATTTTAAGTTTTCTTCATATATTTTCACATGCTTCACATGCGTCAAAAATGTGATTGCTGTTAAATTCGGTCATTCTCGATATCCTCTAATCTAATAAGTAGAGGTGGTTGTAATTGTTGAAAAGTGCTTTTTACTAAATAGTTTCGTAACATGTCCAGGAAAAATATAATTTAGTAACAGACATTTATTTATCCATATTAACTAAACAGAGGACAAAAATTAGATTGAATTTGCATCTTCAAAGGGCTTCAGAGCATTACATAAAATCTGTGATATTTCCCATTCTTTCAATATTAATTGAGGAATATCCGAATCCTAAACTGGAGACTGAAATCTAAATAAATCATTTCAAATCTAAAACCAATTCTACCATTTAAAATGTCGAGTTCCATGGCAATGTAACATCCAGAATAATTTTTTGGATGTTTTTCTAAAGACAACATTCCATCAATTCGGAATTGAACGCAGGGCTTCTTTGAAAATGATGGTAAAATTGATTAAATCAGAACGAAGGTCAGGACAGCGCATACTTGGTGATAAAATTTAATTGAAATGCGAAGCATCCACAAACCATTAGTTAAAGATTGGAGAGGTCTCCGGTGTCTTATAGACTCCACGCGAAATGTATTTCGTTGCCCAGCCTAGTTGAAAAAGAGTTTGTTTTCGGGGAGGGGGGGGTATCTACCTCTTCTCCGCCGGAATGATTCCTTTCCGTTCTCGGTTTTCCAGTCAGGGTGGTGTCTGTCATATACCACGCGTCCCACGATTAAACTCTCAGAGGCATGAATGTCCAAGGTTAGTACTTTAATATTCAATGAATCAATTTCGATTCATACCTACATTTTATTTAGATTACCCCTTCTCTACTGTAGTTAAGATATGGGAGTGTAGGGGCCATCTGATTACATAGATGGTTCGGATCTCAGATGTGAGTCGTGGAGACTGACGTGTTAAAATCATTTTCGATTGCACGAACAATGTTGCTCCGATTGTCTTTAACTTTTGTGCGATTATGTTATGGAAATTCTGTCAAGAAGCCCTTGTCATTCACCATTCTTAATGTTCCTGAGGCAGGATTTGTACTTGTATGTGGCATACACATGACAGAAACTTCCGAGAAATGTGAATTCATTTTGAATTCTATGTCTAAATAGTGTTACTTATAGTCCCAAAACTTTCATTATATACTGATGCCCAAAACTCAGTTGCAAGTTTAATTTTTTTATGGTACATGAAGCCTGTCTTACTTCAGAGACACTTGCTTCTAAAAAGCTGGCATTAATTTCCTTGCTATTGTTTTTCTGCTTGAAAGCCTGTAAAATGGATTTAGGGACAAGACGAAGAATCAGAATCTGTCCACTTTTAAGAGCTAGGTGGGCCAGCACACACGACAGAATTCGGATTAATTTATAGTTGATTTCACTGTGGTTCGATAATTTATAGTTGAAGCATTGTGAATATTCTTCGTCGCATATGTCCCCACTTTAGTAAAATCCGTGTAAGGGTAATTTAAATCACAACATATGGCGGTGATCAACAGATTCAGAGATGATGGAGACAACGATCACACATCCTCACTAATTGGATGGTTGCGGAGAACAATATTAATAACCTTAATTTGAACGTCGGGTTTAATACTACCTCAGCACTAACTATTTCCATATCATCACAGTCTGCATTCTACCCCAATCGCTTCCCTATTTCAAATATTATTTCTTGCGTCGATATAAATTGTGCGACTCTACTAAAAGTTATATTTTTATTTCCACGAAATTTCATTTCTAGTTGGCTTCCTCCGACTAAAAAAATTCATGTTTAAAGGTTAGTTGCTATATAGGATTAATTTCATCAATTGAGCATAGAAAGTGATATTCTGCATTTCATAAATTATTCGGTACTCTTAAAATCATCAGGAAGGCACATAAAATATTGATGCCCCTCACCAACTACGTCCTGAATCATATATATTGGGTTTGATAAGATGTATTAAAAAATCTGACTTGTCTTTCCTTTGGTAGAACTAATGTATGTATTAGGCGATTACTTTTAGGATATAAAGTGATAACTGTTAACTCATGAAGATTTAATGTCTGCTGCTGGTTGGCGCTAGTCCTTTAATTGTTTCCTTTAATGTCTTGTCTATAATTCTTTATTTCCTGTTATTCTCTTACTGGAATTAAAGGTTATAGTCCTATAATTATTGTAAAAGAATTACAACAATTCTTTTACATTTAAAAGAATTATTGTAATAAAAAGAGATAACTCTTAAAGAAATATTGTACACAAAGTAAATAATCCGAAAGTGGTCTAAGACACACTATTGACGATTTTCAGGAAGATCATTCAAAGATTGTTCGAAACGAATCTAATTTCAAAAAAATTTCTATTCAGGTTCTACATGGAGGCGGAAAATTGCACAACTTTCCCTCACGGCTGCTAGAGGCGGAGTGTGCAAACAAAATCACCAACTAAGAATGCTTTTCCTCAGATAGATATGGTGGGCAATATTTCACAAATACATTAAAGTTGGTGGTATCTAGCCTCGAATCCCGCTCCTTCTATAACCTGTTCTTTAGTTTTAAGCTAGCCCATCCTCACTACACTTTGCGTTACTTCAAAATGTAATTTTATCCATCAAATGAAATTAAATCTCTAAGTGATATGCTATATCATATAGTTCTTTGATATATTTTCGAGGAACGATTTTTTTACAGCAGAACACATTGACTTACTACCTGCTACACAATGAAAATATAAATACAAAATGTAAGAATTCTGTCTAATTATGTATTTTAATGACCCCTAATTTAAAAGAATTTCTCTATGTCATTTAGGTTAACCTTCTAGCGGGCGCGCGTTTGCAAGAGATACTTGAATTGTACATCCTATTAAATATTTAGATCGTTATTTTATATATTTCAGTGAAATTTTATTTATAATATCTTTATTTGCCATTTGGCCAATAAATACAGATAACATAAATAAAAGATGCATTTATTTTTGTAAAATAACCCGATATATATGTAATACGATATGTCGTAAAATTTGCGTCAGCGAGCCCGCTGGAAGGTTAAGTAAAATTTGAACAATTACTACAATAATGAGATAAGCGGTATCTCTAGTAAAATGCTAATTTCAACCTCCTCGGGGCCGTGGTAGCCTAGTGGTAATGTCAACTTCTGGGTCGGAGGGTTCTGTGTTTGAAACCGATTACATTTAAGATTCACCTTTCATGTGGGCCTTTTGGAAGTTAAATAATGCGTAGGGGGGCAAACGTCCGTCCTGCCACTGGTGTGGTTTTGAAGTTTGTTGAGGGGTTTTAGTTTAGTTTAGTTAACGTTAATATTAACGTCCCGTTTTGAAGCAACACGAGGGCTATTTTGAGACGGACGTCGTAATTTAGAACCGTGGTCAGATTACGCGGACGACAACTGAAATGTGTATCGGACTGCTTATAAACCATTCGTTTTAAATGAGTCGCAACTGCAACCACGCCTGATTCTGATATTGAGTTTAAATTAAATGATAACGTTTAGTATTTTACGATATATCTTCTTCTGAATTGAAACAAAATTTCTTTTAAATTTCATTGTCCACATACCGTTATCTGATAATAAGGTTTTCAAAGATGGCTGAAAAAGTTAATAAAAGATATGGATCTATTAATGAATTGTCTGTCGGGCATAATGTTTTTTATATGTTCTCAGCTAGACAATCGATGCCCTTTATGCAGGATTATATCATCAAGTGCCATGTTTTACCATCTTTATGGACGAAGGCTATTTTGGAATGGACCTCAAAGTTTTGAACCGCGGTCAGATGACGAGGGAGGTGGACGGTGGACACCTGAGTTGGCACCCGAGCGGGACAACGTTTGGCCACTACGTATGATTTTGCGTGCAACAGGCCCCAAACACGGCGGATCTTCAATGGAATCGGGTTTCGAACCTGGAACCCTCCGTTCCCGAAGTCGAGAACTTTCCACTGTGCCAACGAATAGAAAAGGGGGTCAGAGATCAGTTGCCATCCTTGTCACCTGAAATATTTAAATCCTATGTAGTCTAGATACTAGTGTGTTTTCCCTATAATTTGGGGGTCTATTCTGGTACCCCCAGTTGGGTTGGGAGTTGGGTTCGGCTCCGTTGTTAACGTGCGGAACCCAACCCAACCGGTGGTACCAGAATAGACCCCTTAAAGTAGGGCGATCTTTCTTCATATGTTTCACATAATATGAAAATTTTAAGGCTGTCTCTCTTAAAATGTGATTATAGATAACAGTGATCCATTTTCTTCGATATTTATCTGTCGCTATTTTTAATTGTTTCCATGTGAACCAAAATTATTATCATAAAATCCTTTGAATATAGTTTTATTATTTTCAGATTCAAACGAATTCTTTGAGAGTATTATTCCGCATTAATTTTACCGTCTTTAAAATTTTCCCGCCGTTTACAACCCTTTTAATTCGTCGCCTCAGATTTCCTATGCATTTTTATCTATGTAAGCTGTTTACACCAATACTTCTCTGGTCATTATTTCAAAAGAGTAAAAGACGGATAATACTGTATTACGTAATGATACCATTTGATCATGGCTCCTTTAGGCATATCTAGTTTCAAAATTGCATGAAGAATGTCACCATAGTAAAGGATAAATTGGTTTATTTCTAATTTTGAAATAAACATAATACATTCGGCGTCTCCGAATTTCTTTATAAGGTTTTTATTTTAATAATTCCAGAAGACACATATTAAATCATTTATCAGCAGTTTATTAAAATATTAAAAATGATATTCGAATTAAAATTAGTCTATTTTGAGATACTATATTATATGAACAGATTATATGGTAATTACATGATATTTTTACATTAATCGTGTTTGTAGAATAACATTAAAAAAGAACGAATAAGCGTTATATTGCTGTTATCTTTGATAACTTTGCACGACTTTTGTGGATAATTTTGGTGTTGAAAGATTTATCAGAACCTGATTGTCGCCGTAAAATCATAATTTTTGTGTCTGGTACATTGAGTGAACTGTCCAGAATGGTGAGAGTTTCTGTGTTATGCCTACGGAAATGCACTTCAAAGGGTACACTCAATTGGAAGCTTATGTACCGATAATATAATTTGCACCTCAAGTACTTTCCAATTAAAATAGTTAGATATTAAAATACTCTCAACTGTTAGGGGGTTCTTGTTCGTTTTACTGCCTTTTAGTTTATTTTTTCCTCTACATGCGTTAGGAGTATACGAGAAAATTTAGGGGAGACCACTTCCGCTGGTTTAAATCCAAACCTGTTGACGTAACCAAAAAAATTATGCCACGCACCTGGCGCCACTTACTTTTGCTACGCCACTGATGGCAACTGAGAAGCGAAAAAAATGACCCCAGGCGTCTTATATCCTTGCTTCGCCACTACATTGTTTTTCTGGATTTATAGATCTTGATTTAATCATTTTTTTCTAATTCTTCATGACAAAAATTGCACAACTTCTACTGAAAACAAACTGCTTATGCATCTTTTCTAAATTTCACAACCATGTATTCTTTGAAATAGTAATTCAATAATAGTTTAAATTTCAATTATTGGATAAATTCAGGCCACAGAGGGAATATTATTTGACTATTAAGTCATTCCCTTGACAGAAAATTTATCCATTTTAGAACTCCGATGGCGAGTGGCACTTCGAAAAAGTTCGCCATTCGAGTTCTCTTTCATTATTTTCTATTTTATTTGTTTAATTTTAATGTGCTATAATTTTTATTGAAAGTTGATTTTTTGTTTGATTCTATCTTAATTGGTTAGTTGATCATAGACAATATTGTTAGTGCAATAACTCGATGCTGCTGCCTTGAGCGCAGAAGGTATATTGTTATTGATATTATTTACTTCTTCTGGTTCTAGTGTACTGTTCAGCAACGGATTCCGAGACTACCGCTTTTGGGCGATTTTACACCGGAAAGTTGTGTCAGGCAATGAGTCATATGAGCACATTTCCGGAGTCACGCTTAGAAAAATGTAAACATCACCCTCCCATTCTTCACTTCCCCCCTATTTTGATGAAAATAACTCCACCCGGCGCATGCGCCAAAGCGCGAATCCGTTGCTATACAATAAAGCTTTCTATGAGGAGCAGGGTTGCCATATCGGCCTTTTTTTTCAAAGCCCTTGGCCTTAGGAATTTTTAATTGGCCTTAAATGCATTTTTGGCCTTTTTTTACTTTATTTTCGTTCATGACTTTTAGAGCAATTTTTAATTACTTATTCTATTGTTTTTAATAAATTTTTGATATTACACATTTCAAATGATATATAATGAGCTGTCAAACGAAATTGCTCCTGAATAGAACATGGATGTTTTAAATTTCTTTCACTTAAATTTTAGTTTAATAATAGAACATTGAACATATGCCTATCAAGTGGGATTCGTTTTCATGAAGGGTAGCTGTTTTTCTAATAGCAAATGACGTTTTTAATCAATATGTCAAATTTGGCCTTATTTTTAAGACGGATTGGCCTTATTTGCTATTTTCTGGCAACCCTGACGAGGAGCATGTTTGTCTGCTTCGTCTCAACAATTCCCCGAAAGTAGACTTAGTATATTGAACTGATTATGGTAATGATTGAAGTAAGTGTTCATTTAATCAGTTCAGCTCGTGGCACGCATATTTACGGATCTTACTATGGTTTGGATTGAGGTCGCTTTTCATTGGCTCTCAGCGTCACGTGACTTCGCTTGATTCTGAATGATGTCATAGGAGCGAGCTTAGTTTGGATTTCGATTTTTGTCTTAGCTATTGTATCATGGAGAAACCAAAATTATCTTTATCTTGAATTTATCATTCCCTTTAGAAATATCCAAATAATCGTAATTAAAAGATAATTTTGGTTTTCCCATGATACAATGGACCTTATGCACCGTTTGGGTTCGAGAGTATAAAAAAACAGCTGTGGAGGAATAAACAAAGCGATCGGCCTATAAGCGACTCAGAAATAAAAGCAGTTCTGAGTCAGCTGCTTAAGACTGACCAATGGCTGCCTCCGGCAGGTCACGTGTCGGAGGATGTGACGTCACATGCATAAGGTCCATTGCTAATACAAAAATCGAAATCCAAACTAAGCGCGCTGCTATGACGTCATTCAGAAGCAAGCGAAGTCACGTGACGCTCAGAGCCAATGAAAAGCGACCTCAATCCAAACCATAGTAGGATCCGTAAATATGCTCCGGCACGTATCTCGCGAATTATACAACAAATGGCGAAACAAATTCGGTAAGCAGAGATGTTCCTGATAAGAATAAAGTTTGATGAATTAGAGATTTCAGCCGGCACTCTGAATCATTCATATGACTTGCCGCCTTGTCAAAGGAACGAAAATCAGCTATCAAAACAAATCGCATCATGCTATCTTCCAATAATTATTTCTTTTTATTTGAAGTTTCGATCGGGTATCTTCAAGTCAAGTGGTCATATGTCTAGAATGAAGCAATAATAGATCATTTCGCAATGAAGTTTTTTTTTTATTGTTTGGCTTCAAAGTGAATTTGCTCGTGTGCATTTGTGTAAAAGAAATTTCCAGACGTAATATGATACAGCTTTTCCCTCATAATTGGATAATATTTCAGCACTGATATACACTGAAGCGATTACTTTTAACCTCTTGTAATATAAATTGATTTAACAAGACTGCAATCTGATCAATACTTCTCGGGTTAAAATTTATTAGCCGGCGTTGGAATTCGAAATTTTATATTTATTGACTTTTTGTCTCACTTATAAATGGCAGCTGGAAATCTTGAATTTCATTAAAAGAAAACATATTTATGCCAATTTGGAAACGTACAAAAATCTATCTAATTATTAATGCTATATGTTTCTTATTGAAATAATTGGTAACAGAGACGGTGCTTACATTCTATACTTTATTTATTGCTTAGGAGAAGCGTTAATTGTATTCTGCGAACACCAGGACCTGCCTTTTCAGTTGTAAATGTGAACGTAAAATTAGGAATGGTGAAGTGATATTCATTAAATTAATTTAATTTTTAAGAACACAATTTAATTGATGTACTAAAAATATAATTTTTTATTTTAATTATTTTTTATTTAGAATTCTCTATTATAAGTATTAAGTAATCTTGAAATCAATTTTTTCTCACATTCCTTACCAGATGGCGCCACTGGTATAGAATCAGAATTTAATTATGAGAATCGATTAACTGATGATTAATATGTATATTTACGGATCGTACATAGCAGGGAACGAAGTCTCTTCTCATTGGCTCTCAGCGTCACGTGACTTGACGTGCTTCTTAATATCGTCATTAGCACCGCGCTTAGGCGGGATTTTAATAGTTATTTTGTTCTTCTGCTATGGCATCACGGAGAAATCAAAACTACCTTCTAATTATGATTATTTTGATGTTTCTCAAGATAATGAAGAATACATTTTTGGAATAAAACAAATAAAGGACGAACCTTCAAGCATTGGTAAGTACAGTTTAGTTTCACGACAATAGTTATAATTCTTAAAATTTAGCAAAATTAATGAATTAAATTTTAATTAAAATAAAAACAATAACATATTTTGCATTAAATAGAAAGGCGCATATGCAGCCAAATCTAACGAAATACAAAAACAAATAATAGAAATTTTAATTAAAAGAAATAAATTAAAAGAAAACAATGATAAAATGAAAAATAATGAAAACAATAGACGTTTTTGCGTGCAAACGCAGCAGCAAAAAGTAATTGCTTCAACAGAAATTTTTTTTTAAATACAACAAGAACTATAGAAAAACCAAAAGTTTACCAATACTTAGAACAATTTGTTAAGAAATTATTCAAAATGTAAAGGAACTAAAATGGCTCACTCATCAGAAACCACACGCCATTTTTAGCTCAAAAAGGAACAAGATTTTCAGTGGAAAGGAATGACAAAAAGTCAAAATTTATTCCTTCCTGTGGTCTGAATCTTGTCCGGCCACCAAATAAAGAACATAAATCCAAAATTTTTAATCCATAATCAGAAGAAAGAGATAAAATTTTACCTTCTTTCAGAAGCAAGCCAAGCAGAAAAATGACGCAATAGATACAAAACAATCAACGATCTAGAAGCTATCCAGTAGCTCCATCTATGAATAAAAATTCGAACTATTTCTCAGGAGAACAAAAACTAATTTTAAAAAAGATCAAGTTTTAAGGAAACAAAAAGGGAATCCGTTATCCTTCAAGTTATTATTTAAATTACCTAGGGCTTTGACTAAAGAAGAGTGGTTATTACAGATGTGCTTAATCCTATTAATTTGAGAATAAATAGAGTTCTTAATAATTTTAAAATGAAGATTTGTCTGAAAGTTGCAAAGTGAAATAGACTTAAAATTAAATTCTTTTCTCTTGTCAAAGATTCCAACCAAAATATCTGAATTCCTAATTTCAATTTCTAGATCCAAAAAATTACATTTGTTCAATTCATTATTAGTTTTATTTAATTTGAGTTCTTTTGGATAGCAGCTAAAAATGGGGTTAACATTATTATGATTAAAGACTAAAAGGTCATCAATGAAACGAAAACCATAAACAATTTCATTTTTAATTAAATCCCTCTCAAATGAGTGGAGAAATAAATCGGCTAGTGCACTTGAAAAACAACAACCCATAGGAATACCAAGAACCTGCTTATAGTTGTTAATTCCATTAAAGAGATAATTTTCACAAATATTAACTCTGCAAATTTCTAACCATTTATTTTTATCAATTAAATCAGTATTAAGGTATATATCAAATAAATTAGAGCACACTTCAATTAATTTCTTTTAATTAAAATTTCTATTATTAGTTTCACAACGTCATTTAGAAGCAATGCAAGTCACGTGGCTCTGAGAGCCAATGAGATGCAACCTCATTCCCAACTATGTAGGATCCGTGAGTATGCGATTAATATACACAAATGTTAAAAGAGTGTTTTGTCATCGAGGACGAGAAAGTGTACGAAATTTCAAAACTCTAATATATCAGGAAGTGAGTGAAAAATCGAGAGCAAAATTCCAGCTTTACAAACATAAAGCAAGCTAAATTAAAGTGATTCAAAAGAGAGAGAAAGAAAATATTTTTTAAAAAAGGTTTTAAAAACACACTTCTATTACTGTGCTGAAAAGGAAAACTAATAAAAATGCGTATTCGTTACAATTGATTATTATATATATATTACAGAGTCTTGAAATCATTTTTTACTTAAATTCACTACCAGGTAGCGCCACGTGAATGGAATCAAAATTTAATAAAATTAATCTATTAATTTATATTTAAGTTCTGAAAATATTAAGATAGTCTATTGTCAGCACGAACGCATAAGTGTAAAAAAATTTAAAATTCTAGAACATTTCCAATTTCATGTTTTTAAAGATGGAATTTTATTGTGTGAAATCGACTAAGTGATTTATAAAGAATTTATAAAGATGGCTTATTCCATTTTACAAGCGTGAAATAGGTCAAGTTAAATAAAAATGTGTAGTTAAAAAAACATTCACAAAAAGCAGAATGAGGTCTAGTAAGAAATAAATTTTTAAATACCAAAACGATAATTTATGGGGGGGGGGAACTTGAAATGCTTTGAGAAAATTGTTGCAAATATAAATCAGTTACTTGACGGTTGGTCACGTAATCTTGTTGGGGTCCTTTGTGGTCAACGATTGCCCTTGGATAAATGCTATTGCATGTTAGCCTATTTCAGCAAGGATTACCCGGATTCGAATCCAAATCTTTTCATTGTATTCGTTCGTTAACATCTAAGTAACTGGACCATTCCCTTTAATATGTCTAAGAAATCATGTTAGCCTATTTCAGCAAGGATTACCCGGATTCGAATCCAAATCGTTTAATTGTATTCGTTCAGTAACATCTAAGTAACTGGACCATTCTCTTTAACATGTCTAAGAAATCATGTTAGCCTATTTCAGCAAAAGTTAACCGCGATTCGAACCTAATCTTCTCATGGATTCTCTCTCTTAACGTCTAAGTTCCTGTACCATTACCAGGTGTCGTCCTCGTCACCTGACCGTGGTTCAGAATTATGAGGTCCGTCCCAAAATAGCCCTCGTGTTGCTTCAAAACGGGGCGTTAATGTAACTAAACTAAACTAATCCTGTACCATTACCTTTCAGTTCCCCTGAATGTAAAATTTACATATAACATAAAAGTTATTGCTGATTGTTCTGATAAACTTTTCCGCCATTTGCCAAGTCTTTAAAAGAATTGGTAGATTTATTTTCAAGTTTATCGCTATTTACCGTTAAATATTATCTGGAACATGTATCTTCTGTGTTCGAATCCAAATAACTAATCTTAAAAATTTTATAATCCCCATGCCTGCTGAGCGGCCACCTCGTATCGATCTTTGGAAGAAGAGCACAGCATATTATGCAAGACTGTTTTCTTACATCCGGGTAAGACCCTACTTTCAATTTCTAGTTCTTTTCATGGCTTCAACGGTACGATTTACGATTTTCGTAGAGCCTATAATGAGTCAACTAATTATTTTTTTTTACCGTTTATCAGCTTCTCTAAAGAGACTGTGTAACATTGGTGTATTCTATTGGTTGTTTGTGCCATGCTGGGTCTGAAGATAGTAAATATTCAACTGGCCTTTTCTCCTGCTTCGGATAATAACGAGGTAAGTTATCTTGCTCATTCTTTTTTACGAAATTCTGGTCTTTGATTCATACATTCGGGTTCCATGTATTGAAAATCATGATGTGTTTTTATTTCTGGCATATGAAAGGAAAATATGGTAATAGTCAAAAAATTTGACCACTAGATTTTGAGGAATCCAAATATCTTCGACCTCCCATATTGCAACATATTTGTTCAAATCTGTGAAAATTTTTTACATTGAATCTATTTTCCCGGTTGGCATCTAGAAGTTGGAACACACGCGATTTTGTCGCCAATATGGTTACCTGAGGAATCAAGCGGATTAGTTCCACTGGCAACCCATCGGCTAGATCGCTTACGTCATGGCAAGCGTTTCGCGTTTTTGAGTTGCTTACATACTAAGCGGATTATTATAAAACTTAAAAATATTTATTAAATATTTAGTTAAATAATAAAATACATTTTAATTAGGATGATTTCAATTAGTGAAAAAATGACAATTATAACTTGGGTTTATTTAGTGATTATATATTTTTCCGATCACATAATTGAGATTTTTTTCTTTGCCCTATAATAAAAATCGTTTGCTTGGATTTTTCGATGTTGCATGGTCATATTTTGGAATTTATCATTTGAAATGCTGTCTTCACCTGGTTTCCTTTCTTTTTCATATATTTAGAGCGTTTCCTCCCAAGTGCAAATATTAGAACCGAGTGGAGTATGTCTTAATTTTTAAACTATTACTTGTTCTGCTGCTTCATTAAAGTAATTAATAGAAGCCGATTCCGTACCTTCACTAAACTAGCGAGGTTACTAGGATCCCACTTTGCTGAAAGCGAAGCCGCTGATGTTTTTTTAACTTTAAAAAAATTGCCCGGTGCCCACTTCAGATGCCGCAGGCATCGCGAGAACAATTTCTCCTGCTTCATTAGAATAATTAAAAGAAACGGATTCCTTACATTGAATGATCTAGGAAACTAGTAGTTCTGTTGAAATTCTACATTTAAAACGGGAGATAGTGCAACGACAAGCCACAAACGCATACGAGCTCGAAAAATGATTCTACTTTAAACGATTAACTTTTAACTGTGGACGATGCATGTTTGCCATTCATCCATCTTGCTTTGGCGACTTGGCTTGTTTTTAGAGTGTTCCAACTTGTAGATTTCAACCCAAGGTGAGGGTTAACGGACTTGGGGTTCCAACTCCCCTTAAATATTCTCGGTTTACATTGGAATTTCTCATCTTCGTTCGCATTATTAACGCATTAACAGTGTTGTGTACAGTCTAATTTATTTGACCATCCAATCAATAGGAAGCCGTTCTGGCTCAGAGTTCGGAGGTATGCTATGGTGTACCGTCTAATTGGATGACCCCCTTCTCGGGAATACATCGTCGTACTGATTCAACTAAGAGTCCATAGAAAACTTGATGTTAGTGGATTACCGGCCATTTTTGTTACGAATGATAACGTCTGTGATTTAATTTTAGATCATCAAGTGACGTAATAAGTGTAAAAATACCATAATAACTAGCGGAAGTGGTCTCCCCTAAACTTTCTCTTGTACTCCTAACAGTGTGGAGAAAAATAAGCTAAAAGGTAGCAAAACGAACAAGCGTCCCTAACTCAGTGGAGAAAAAAGCTTGGGAATCGGAAGCTTGGAGCCGAAAGGCGTGAGTAGAAGCGGAAAGGATTAGCACAAGTGAATCGTGCAATTACGCAATAACGGCCTCGCGTCATTGTGTGATGAGAAAAGACAAATAGGCGATTTGAACAACTTTTTTTCGACCGATTGAAACGAAAATTGGGCACGGATCTACAATTATTGTTAGCAGGCCTCGTACCAATTTTTATTTATCAACGCCGTAGGGTTTACGAGTTATAATGTTTAAAATTATGCGATTATACAGACAGTCATCTCTTTGACGGATTTGGCCCAAAGTTTAATACGGACCTACATTCATGATAAAACTGCGTACCAAATTTTATCCATATAGCTATTTAAGTTTGAGTTAGTGTTCACATGAATGTGGGCAGACCGACAGACGGACCAAAATTTGATGGAAGCCTACAAATTCTGTGTCACAAATTTCATCCCTGCATCTTTAATAGTTTTCGAGTTATCGTGTTCACAGACATAATTCCAAAATTGTGTTTTTCGGACTCGGGGAGGTCTAAAACGTGTAGATTCGTCAAAATCTCGAGTTCGAATTTTTTGATAATTGCAATACTTTCGCTTTGTGTACTTCATAGACGAGAAAGTGAAAATGCACGAGCTGAGCTCGGGCTGCAATGTTAAGGAGTTAAAATAACCGGATTTTTTGTATCTCTTTATATTTTCTTTGGTGATATAATTATAATATTAAATTTAATTGTGGGGTTTTGCTATCAGTTCTCAAAATTTATTTATATTAAATATTGTTTCCTGTTTGCATTGGAAACAATCGTCTTCTTGCGTATTTTTAAAGTTAGTCTAATTTTAATTGTATTAATGATTTCAGTTTATAATAGTGCATTATCTTTTGGGAATGAATATATAGCATTCGAAGATGAAATAAATTGCAGTCTAGGGACTAGATTCAATGCGTAGTTACTGCAAACACTAACCACTACCATGAAAGAAATTATAGATATTAAATCATTAACATTTCCACTTAACAAGCCTTTCTCTAAGGTAAAACAAAACATGATTTATTTCTACTGAAACTTGATCTGAACTGTTGTGCGTTGTTGCCTAGACTAAAATTTCCCTTGGGAAAAGTCGGTCAACTGAAAGGAATGATAGGACGATTAAGGAATTGAAAATTTGAAACATTTTAGATTCTCTAGTATTAAAATGTCGGCGTATATTCTTTTGTAATAAAGGCAATTTCATTTTTATTAAGACGGTACATGGTCAAATCTAGAACAGTCTTGTGCAGTGAAACTTGGCTGGATCGAACATCCATAATTCAACATTTTTTCTCTAATCCCTTGAGCTTTCCATTAACATAATGTTACTATCATTTCTAATTCTAATTGGTTAATCTGGAGTCTACGGTGCCGACTTGCTTCGTTCCTGTTAAAAGATCGCCAACTCTTTGCCGCCAAGAACGGCGAGAAGAGAACATTTGTTTTGGATGCGCAAAGATGTTTTTAACGAACGACATGCGCGGAAATTAATCTTTTCATCGGTGTTTTGCTCATCACGTTATATTGCGCCTCGTTTCGATTGGACTGTTTTGTTCGCCTCTTCGATGTGATTGGTCGATTCATTCGAATTTCAATAAAACTTCGTTTGGAATTCTTCGGTTTGAATATCGGTTCAGTACTGTGTATGTTATTCTGTGTGTTTCGTTTCTCAATGAATAAGCCAAGCTACGAGCATTCCGCTATGCTGAAAGCGAAGCCGCTGATGTTTTTTAAGTTTAAAAAATTTGCCCGGTACGCGCTTGAAATGCCGCAGGCATTGAGTGCGAAAATTCTCGTTTTCGGAATTTTTAAAAAACAGATTCCTAACATTCAATGAAAAAGCGTAGCTACTAGTTTTCTGTTGTGCTGAAAGTGGTTGAAATCTAGAAGTTGGTACACACTCTTAAAATGGCGCCAAATCGCCAAAGCTAATGCAAATATTATCTGCATGTAGCTTTGGCAACTTGGAGCCAAGGAAGTTCAGCGGTCAACGTGTAGCTTTGGCGATTTGGCTGCGTTTTAAGTGTGTGTATCAACTTCTAGATTTCAACCCTGAAAGTGAAGCCGCTGATGTTTTTAAAGTTAAATTTGCTCGGTACACACTTGAAATGCCGCAGCCATTGCGTGCTCAATCTCTCCTTTTCAGGTGACGCATGCGCAAGAGAGCAAAAAAAGCGCACTGGACATCCAAAACAGTAATTGGCGACGACAAATGAAATTGCGCCAGGAAAAATTGGAGAGAAACAGGTGCGCACTGTGTACTCCAGGTTTACTAAAATTGACGTTTTCACTTGCTATCGCATTTTTAGTCCCAATTTTTCAAAATTCGAATTTGTCGAGAGATCGAATTTTCATCGCGGTCCCGTCGGGTACGAATTGGCCAAGTTTCATTGCATTAAATTTGTCTATACTGTGCGGAGTATTTCAATTTTTGTAACACTATTTATCAAAAATTAACTGAGTATACAATTACAACATACTCCTAATCTGTGGAACGGTATTAATTTTCAAAAATTCTTTTTTTCCAGCCATCTCCTGGAAAAGATACGCTACTGTGCATTTCGAATCGACGCCTGCATCTTATTCAGCGTTTCTCAAGTCATGAGATGTGTGTGTAGTTTCAAGTCTTATTGAAGCCATCGTTGAAACCAAGCCATCACAAGTTGTCGGTTTAGAGTCAAGAAATGGATGCAAATCATATTTTGGAAAAGAATGTCAACATTTCCACGATGCCGTGCTCAACCCCCATTCAGCGGAAATGGTGCCAGAAGCTTTCTTCTAGTTTTGACCTCGGTCACTTTGGAGTACATCAGGGTAAGTCCACATCATAATTGCGAAATCCTTCCCGCTCAAGGTTTTTTCTGTGAAATACTTTAAATTTTTTATGTGAAAATTATGAATGCTTCCGTTCTCATTTAGATCACCGTAGGTTGGGATTCTAAAGCGTTCTAAAAGGTTCTGAATAGTTCGAAACATCAACAGTGGAACCGAGTTTGCCGTCAGGGATGAAAAAGAATGACCAAATTATTAGTTTAACCCATTAAAGACGGCGTACTGTTTTGGAGACCATCCCCAGAAGCCGAAATATGTTTTTTCGGTACTTGCGTATTAACGCCACCGAAGCTACAGATTTGGCGGTTTTTAAGTGCCGCCAAATTTGGCGGTTTTTGTACTTGCGTATTAACGCCTATTTGGCGGTTTTTAAGTGCCACCAATTTGGCAGTTTTTGTACTTACGTATTAACGCCAATTTGGCGGTTTTTAAGTGCCGCCAACGCCACCGCAGCTACAGATTTGGCGGTTTTTAAGTGCCGCCAATTTGGCGGTCTTTGTACTTTCGTATTAACGCCAATTTGGCGGTTTCTGTAAACAAGATTGCTCTTTATTGGCGCATTACCGCCAATCTGTAGCCTCGGTGGCGTTAATACGTAAGTACCGTAATACGTAAGTTTTCTTTATATTGACCATTTTTAATAAAAACATGTTTGCATTAGAAATCAGTCCCTTCGTACAAATAAGATGATTGAACACCATGTGTGCAGATCTCTCCTCAGAATAGTTTGACGAGAAAACGTCTTTCCGCTCGTTACAGTGATAGTCGGTCGAACTTCCTTGTGTGACAAAATACAGTCTGATTTGAATCGTTAATAACTACGAGACTAATAATGCGAAGAATGGTTGACCCCACAACGGATAGATCATATTTGTAAGAGTTTGTCGCATAGTATTTGTTTGCCCTTGGATCTCTCATTTTAGTAAGTTGACCAACTTTAGCTCGAACATCCGCTGAAACCAAAAGGACATAAATAAATTGAAGCTAAAAAATATCATAAATAAAAGACATTTAATTCATTGCAACCATTGTGCACTTTTTTAGGAAGGACAGAACTTAGAAAAGGAGGATGGTTGGTCACCTTAATTTTAGGGATTAAATTGAAACCAATACCAATCCAATTGTATGTTTTACTTCTAGATAATTTTTATTTTAAACCAGTCTTATCCCGACAGCTGCTTTTTCCATACTGACTGATAATTGCAATATCATTGCACACACGGTGTGCTACCTGTCTTTTTGGCTCAGCATTGCACACAGAGTGTGCAATCCATCTCGAATGGGTTAAGTGTCCGTGGAATAAGAACTTAATTTTCTTGCAAACTGAAAATAAAAATTTCCCCTGCTGTTTAAAATTTGAATCTCTGATAACTACTCGAACCAAGATGCTTTGGCATTTTCCAAAATGAATTTTAATTAAATTAATTGTAGTACAATTTTAATTTCCGATTCTTATAGACGCCGCTGCTTTTTTTTTTTTTTTTTTTTGAGACTGACAGTTAAGCGAGCGGTTCGTCTCGTCCATCCAGTAACTACCGATATTAGTTTTGTCTAAATCTTTTCATTTTAAGTCCAGTATAATTTCAGCTCGGGGTATTTTTAAAGCATCCCGAATGCTCTATCCATGCATTGACAGTTCCAGGAACTTCGAAGCTCTGCTTTTGCAGAGTTCCTCAGTTCATTCAAAAGTAATCAAATTCCATGCCAACATTTCGGTGCATGTCGCCAATCCCGATTACGAGTTGCGATGTGGTAATTCGGCGATTCCATAACTAAAAGATTATAAACTCGCAATGTGGTGGAGTTCTTTCTCCGAGTAGGTTTAGATTTTTACTTGTGTATGATGCACATACGGCCTTATTCACCATCCATGATTAAACCATTATCAGCGGTTAAACTGGGAATTTACACCAATAAGCGAACGCTAACCGAAATAATCGGCTGGATGTATACCCTAACTGGCTAGTTGGCGAGGAAAAAAATGAAATAAATTTTAAAAATCGCCAACAACCGAGAAAATGAGATACCATGCCAAAATAGCAACCCACCAGGGTATACACTTTGCGATTCATTTCGATCAGCTATCGTATTATCGTGGCAGACGCATCGTTTAACTGCTGATCATGGTTGGTGGATAAGGCCGATATTGTTGTAATGGTCATGAAATTGGATATCGAAATATTGACGAATCGATGATTTAGGGCTTCCCAAGTTGGAAAAAAAATTTGAGGAATAATGTTTGTCGATGTATCTATGAACTCGGTTCCAGAAAAACGGAACAAGCTAGACGAATGAAACATGGGTGAGTGAATATGTGGCTTTTACACCAAAGTTATACATTTCTATCAGATTTTGGATAAAATCCGTCAAAAGGATTCTCTGTACGACCGCGTGCATGTGAATATCATAACTCAACGATCAACGAGACAGAATTTGGTATTTTGTTTCATTTCTCAAATTGTGGATCGGTTTCATTGCAGATTGTAGACCAAATCCATCAAACGGTAGAATGTCGGTCTGTGGCGCACCGTGCTAAGCCATCTTACTGTGATGTATATTAGCCAATATCCGCCTCCGGACATTGGGAATTCCTTTTGTCTAGTGGTTAGGATTTTCGGCTCGTAACCCAAAGGTCCTCAGTTCTATCCTCCCGCCGCCAAAGGTCAATCAGCGCAAAGTTCATGTGCCAACTGAAAACAGCGAGTTAGGCAAATGAAATTCGATACGTTGAAAATAGATCTGTATCGAATAATGGACACAAGTCGACCAAAGGGATGCGTTCCGAAATGCTTACTCGATTCTTTTCACTACACGATGGAATGAAGCACAAGACGCTCCGTATTATTCAAATTTTGTCACAGCTTTTGATAATTTAAATAATTTAAAAGAAAACGTCTACCCAAGTAATTTCTTTAACTTTAAAAACTTAATTAAAAAAATATTGAAGAGCTTCTAAATTTCTGTTAATTTAGTTTGAATTTTTCTCAGTAGATGGAACTAGGTTTGCTAGCTTCTAGACTTAATATCCTTTGTTTCTGATCTGCTTCGATGGCGTTGTTTTCACTGGTATATTTGGCAGAATGTAATGTTAATTTTATCTTCTTTCTCCTTGTAGGATTTGTTAAAGAAGACTTTCTTATTCAAGCAAGGTTTTTTTTCCTACGTTATTTCAATTATTGGATAATTTCAGGCCACAGAGGGAATATTATTTGACTATTAAGTCATTCCCTTGATAGAAAACTTATCCATTTTGAAAAATTTCGCCATTCGAGTTCTCTTCCATTTTTTTTCAGTTTTATTTGTTTAACCTTAAAGTGTTATAATTTCTACTGAAACATGATTTTTGATGCTTGATTGTGTCTTAATTTGGTAGTTGATTATAGACAATATTGCTAATGCAATAACTGGATGCTGGCGTTGCGGAAAAAAGGTATATTGATATTGTTTACTTCTTCTGGCTCTTCTGTAATTTCTTTATTGTATAATTAAAATATCCATATTATGGGAGTATATAAGAAAGTCGAAGGAAGTGCAATCCCGCTGGTTAACCCTTTCGTGGACAGGTACGGCGTATAATGTACGCCACAGTTCACCGATCTCGAGATTGAGGTGTAGGAAATCCAGTTAACGTAAAGGATAGCGGCTAAAATTCCGACACAAATGTGTATATTGTCTATCCAACCAAACCTCTAACTTATTACACTACGAAAAATAAAGTTTTTTATTTAATTAAATAAGCACAGAGTTGGGAAAAAATGGGATGGCGTGTAAAGTGCGCCAACCTGATCTGAATGTTCTACAAAGTTACCTGTCCGCAAAGGGTTAATAAAGTGAATATATGCCTCTCGCTATAAACAACTATGGATTCATTTTATGGCTGATATTTGATGTTGGGATCAAATAAGACATGCGATACGATATTTCGTCAGACACCATGAAATTTAACAGAAAAATGTAGTAGGTCTCGTTTTGGCTCTCCATACTAGATTAAATTTTTGCATTATGAATTGGGGGATAAAATTCCAAGATTATGGAGGGAGATGTCTTAAGGATGTGCTATCGGATTATTTCGATAAGATAATCGACGTAAATTTGGTTGCATGAAAAAGTAACTTTCGTAATTTTAGATGGTTAGAACCGTCAATATGAATAAAAAATAATTAACTCCACTTTGATTCGTTGGCAGAACCAGTTTAAAATGAGTTTTTAGATATGATTCATTCCTAGTAAGCGATTCGTCGATTTTTCCAATGTCATCCCCAATTCATGTTGGGTAAAGGCGGAAATTCTGAGACTTCTATTCGTCTGTACTCCATTCCATCCATTTGATTTGTCCCAAAACTGTTTTTTTCCACCCATTCAAGTCGAAAAATCAGGCATGTCATTCATTTGAAGCTCCAAAGTGCGCCGGCAGTAGGGGAGAGCGATCTTCTCTCCCCCTCCCCCCCTATTTCCCCACTCAGCGGATTTCCGATAAAGGTAGCCTCGTCTAGAGGTTCCAATCTAGTCAAATCGTTTGATGTGCTGACTACCCTCCCTAAGGGTCCCACCTTACAATCGACGCAAGAAGGGCTGGAATTTGGTTTGGTTGGAAATCCAGTTTTTCCCAGCCGCTATGCTATTTTCCATAGGGTTTCGACCTTGACGTTTGTTTTTTCCTTCCCGTGTTCCAAAATTTCCATTTTGGAAGAGATATGAATGGTCTGCTTTAGCTATTTTATTGGATTCTGAATGGAGTCGTTCCATGATTCGCGAAAACTACGTCTTGAGGGTGCTGAACTTAACGCTATGAACAATTCTTTTGCTGATTGAAATGTTTATTGCTATTGCTTTGTTTTCTAAATATAATAACATTGCTCACATTTCAATTTTAAGAATAAATACAGGAAAGGGGTGGGCGGTTGAATCCCAAACCCGCCTACAGGTAAAAATACTTCATCTAGGGAACACTCTAGGGGGAAAATGCACCAAAGATAAAGGAGGAGACACAACAGTTAAAACTAAATTTAGTTATTAAATATAATAAAAGAAAGGTATTTACACATATGATTATTTATATATTTAACAAGAGAGATTCAGGGTTTGTTAGTTACTTAAATGTCAACTTACACCGCTTTTAAAAGGTTAGTAGGTAGGTAGGTAGCCATCGCCCATTGTCGCCGTGCTAACAGGGAAGATACCCCCGTAGCTTCGTACGCTCACCAATCTACCGCATGTCCGTTCTTCTTGATTTCAATAAGCCATCTCTCGGATTGAAACATTACACTCGGTTTTTAACGGAGAAACACCCACGCATCACGTGATTAGCACGGAGAGAGCGCGTGACCATTATCTCTCGATATCTTTCCGCTGACACAATTATTCAAATGAGCTTGTTCGGAAAGTGAAAAAAATATTATTAGGAAGGAATTAAACTTACGCTTTTAAGCTAGACGGGAAAAATACAATTCCTACATAAATAAAGCTAATTTTCTAATTTACTGTCGTTTTACATTTGTATTATTCGTGTTCGCTAGCAAATTATTCTAGTTAAAATGGCGTTGGCGATTTTTGAATATGTGTAGTCTTATAAAAATACAGTAATATAAAAGTACATTATCTTACTAAAGTTATTTACATATATGCACTAGTGTATGTATTTGCTGTACGTGTTGGGGCAAAACACTAACACCTTCATGCTTAAAAGAACACTACATAGTCTGATGTCGGCTTAAAATCTTTTCAAATTTTTGCAATCCGTGCATTCGACAGTTCAGGAATGTTAAGTGGGCATTTGAAAAACATTTTCGTATGACAATTTTCTTTCTACTACCCAACCTAACAATCAAAACCCAAATAAGAATGCATTTTTTTTCAACTCAACAAACTCCTTTTTTCCCAACTTGCACGAAATGTAAACACAGCATTGATAGATGCTAAATAACAGGTGTATGCACAATATTTCGTATAATGTATCGTTTAGTTGCTTCGTAAGACTTGGATGTTATACAAGGTCATGAAATATTGAAAATTAAAGATTTTGAACAGAAAAACTTCACATCTTCTGTTCTTCATACTTTTTCTATTTTGGTTCAGCAAGACAAACTTGACGTTCTGAACTAAGAACAAAATGAATATACATAGTGTCGAGATCGGTATTTTATAAATCCGGCAAGTCAGATCGAATGAATGTATAAAGGATCTCCACGACGAACCGCGGGATGCGTCCCCTTCCATTGCTTCAGGTGTGCATCGTGCGACGTGTAGAAACTGTATCATTGTGTAAAAATTGTTTAATGTATGGTGAAAGTTTTGACGTAGCATGCTATATGTGAATTAGAAAGTGTGTGATATACGGAGACAGACGGAGGGAGGGTAATGACAGCGTATAGAATGAATTTGTCCAAAGTGGCAGAGATCAATGCGTGAAGTCAAAAGTGGATTGGATCATAAAGAGTGGAGTGGTGACACAGTGGAACGTGGGAATGGGTAATGTGTGGAGCGAGAACACTGTGGAGCGTTGGAATGTCTAACGTGTGGAGCGAAAGAACAGTGGAACTGGTAATGTGAGAAGTGAAATAACTGGATCGCGGCAAGATGTTGAAGAATTGTGAATACGAGAGCGGGCAATATGTGAAATAGGAAAATTGTGGTGACGGGAACAGGCAATGTGTGCCAGTGTGATATTGTGTTGACGGAACAGGCAATGTGTACCAGTGCGAGATCTGTGTATACTGGAGTGGGAAATGTGTGCAAGTGTATTTTGTGAAAGGAGCGGGTAATGTGTTCCGGTGTGAGAATTGTGATGATGAGAGTTAATAATGTGCCAGTATGAGAATTTTGGTGATGGAGCGGGCAATGTGTGGCTGTGCCAGAACTGTGGTAATGGAGCGGGAAATGTGTGCAGGTAAGAACTGTGGATATGCGAGCGAGCAATGTGAGAATTATGGATATGCGAGCGGGCAATGTGTCGGGTGAGAGAAATGTGGAGACGATTTCCGGCAATGCGCGCGTGTAAGTATGAATTTTGTTCTGAATATAGTGAGCAATGTGT
>BGPR01003293.1:69484-82633 GCA_013235015.1 Araneus ventricosus | reverse complement strand
TCAATGTGTGGTTTCACTGCCAAACCAATGAACGCGAAAGAGCTAGAGGAAGCTCGTTCCAAATTTTAACGTGATGTTTAAATTATTTCGCACTATATTTAAGGCATTTAGCGGTGAATAATTTCAATTCCGAGAGATCATGTAATTCTCGGTGAGCTCTCCAAAAAGGAAAGGCTTTCCGAATTGAGACATATTTAGATTCAGTTACATCGATAATTATATCGCAGGTTAATTCTATTTTCAGCTGGCGTCTTGAATTACACCCAGTTTCCTGCAAGATGGATTCTTTGGAAAATAAAATTCCAAATAGGCAACTGTTATGTGTCTTCGAAATTCAAACGAGCTCAGACTATCATCACTAAATAGCTGATTGAGCTTCCATGAATCAACAAAGACTGTTTCAAAAGCATTTAATAAATAAAGGTCAGCACCATTTTTTTCTTGAATGGACGTAAAGTAAGCTGCGGTAAATTTATCACACAGGTCAACTCCGTTTTTATATTTATTATAGGATGTAATGCAAATTGGTATCATTGGTAATGTATTGGTCATCACACATTGTTTTTCCTATTTTCCTCGTAGACGAATCATCGATATTCTAAATATGATGTATATGTTACAGTCAGTTCGTTAGGTACATTAGGTGAATTATTCGGTTAGTATGAATAATTACAGGTAAAAGCGATGAATCGATTTATCACACAGGCGGGTAATTATTCATACTAACCGAGTAACCGTAAAATGCTTATATAAACAGTATTATCATCGATTTCTTCAATACCTTCAATTTCACGACTAACTTATAACGGACAGATTTATACGCGCTTTGTATTAATTCGAATCCGTTTTTAATCTTTTTTCAGATCTGACTCGATCAAGACATATTGTTTAGACCGAAGTGGATCATCAGATCATAACACCGCGGGGATATAGCCTTGAACCATCATCGAACTCAAGCTTCTGCAAGAAAATCTTAGCAGGAGATCCACCATACCTAGATCCACTTGTGAAACTTGTAATATTTTAGCATGTTCAACATGCATTACTTAATGTCCTCCTAAATTAAAATGTCTTTATTTAAAGGTATCCGACTAGGTTGAAAAGGAGATTTTCGAAGAAAAGTTCAAAAACTTTTTATGATCTAAACATAAAGCCACAACTTTTGAGATTCTAAAACGGTCTTTGTTTTTATTCTTGAATGTTTTATTCCTTGATATTTATTTGAACTAATGTGTTATTATATTTTTTAAATGCGTTTTCTGAAAATTGAAAATATTTCGCTAAAATTGTTCCACGAAAAACGAGATCTCTCCAAAACAATTCATCGAAATTTGGTTCGTATGTTTCGAAACGTTTGATGGTGTAATAGGCCGCATATTTTATGATAGCTTTATTTAGTCATGTTTTATACAGTCACTTTCAGTTCGAAACGTAGGATAATTTTGGCGAAAAATCAATGACGCCAACTTTGAATGTTCATAAAATATTTATTTATTAAAATATTTTTTTATTGCGGTCTGTTACATTCTAGATAGTTTGAGAAGTACGAATGCGAAAATAAAATTACATATGTCCCATACTTTTTCAATTATGCTGTTTCTCTTAACATTGAAATTTTTATTAAAATTCTTGAAAATAATTATTTTCAAAAACTACTGATTGTATATGAATTTTTATTTCTAATTGTGACTATTTAAGCCTAGTTTTGTTATTTAGCTGTGTGTCTTTTTTGTGCATGCTTTTTTAAAAAAATTTCTCCGAACCTAGTCGGGTACCTTAACAAGTTGCCAATGGGCTAAATCTGCAGATAGAAAATGTGGTATCGAAAAATATTGCTTACAGTATAAAAAGTCGGCACACCTTAAAAATGCTTGCTGCTCGCATTTTCAGGGCCAAAGATATTTCACGTTTTTATATTTTTGGAAATTCTTAAGACTTATCATGCAAAAATCTTTTCAAAGTCATATGAATTTCAAGAAGTTGATAAACGCTTGAAAAATTATATGAAGCGTTATTCTGTGCGGTAGATTTTCATATTGTGATTATCCGGCGTTCAAATTGTATATCTTAATCTTCAGTTAATAGTTATCTACAAAATTTTCATAAGATTTTTGACTAAAATACGAACACTAATAATGAATGAAATGATATTGTATCAAGACGCATATTTAGTTTTTAACAACTCAATGCATAATTTTGGTTGTTGAAGACAATCTAGCTCGCTAATGAGATTGTTTTGAGACAGGTTCACACCATCTTCAAATTAAATAATAAACTTCGCCTTCACTTAACGTTTACTTTCCCGGAAATAATAAAGTTTGACATATTTTCTTCGTAACACATGGCGAAAATAAAAACAAAATTCTCTTGTAATGGGAATCTCTCATACTCTTAAAGGCTCTGTAGCATGACAAATGGGTTTTCTGCTTATAAAATTAAACACTTGCTCGCAATTTTCATCGACCAAAATAGCAGTAACAGCTGGAATTGTTTAATTGCAATTACAGAATTATAATTAATGTGGCATAAGATAATCAGTAATTTTCTAATTTTCATGCTGCCCTTTTTTGGAATTACACTACTATATTTTTCTCCTGTATTATCACTAGATGATTAGATAATGATAAAATACTCGACGTATAACCGATATTAATTTTGAGAATGTGTCTTTATGTTGCAAGTGATTTGTTCTAATTATTTTAAATGGTTGATTGCCACTGTAAAATTCTAAGCTTTAATTTTTTTTTTTAACGTGGAACTGCGTTCCTCCCATTGGGGTCTCGGGAAGGAATTTGATTCACACGTCAAAAAGCCACAAAAAACGTTGTATGGGAGATCCTCTATATCTCGGTAACTACATATGTTGAAAACAAAACTAGTGTCTTATTTTAGAGATAAAGGGTAATAACAGAAGTTACAAAAAAATTGAAAATCGGAAAAGAGTCACGCGAGTCGAGTAGTCCTACGCCTTTAACATCAACGGCTGTTTGAAAAAGACAGCCTTCTGTCATTTTTTTACAGCCATATAATTAAATATCAGCAGCATTTTTTGCTGTCGTATGATTTCAGTTACCCATAATTTTTTATGTAGAAAACTCTCATACTGACATTCTCACAAAATGATAACGAAAGTCTGTTATTTTACAATGTTATTCATTTTTGTATGTTTGTTTTATTTAGCTTGTTTCTCAAGATGGAATTTTGTAATCAATTTTTCATACCGTGATGTGCTAGTGGATCGAAATTTTCGACACTTGGGTATTTTAGATGACAAATACCATTTTAAAATTCCCCGATTTTAATTCTCACTAATATAATTAAATGTTGGTTTAACAGTGGTGCCACCTGGTGGTGAATTTCAGAAAAAACTGATTGCAAGATTCTCTAATATTTATTATAATAAATTAGAAATTAAAGACTTAAAAATAGAATTTTTTTTAAAAAAATCTACTTTTTAGTGCACTAGTAAGTGTTTTTACAAATAAATTTAATAAAAACATTTTTTTAACTTCATTTTGTGAATGACGTGAAATTCCTACAGTCGAAGGATTCCATCTATCTGCATAATTATCGAATTAGTGGATCGTTCTAGTATGTCTCTATAAATTTTGATTGTAAAGGATTCTTGCCATCCATATTTTGAAATATTTGTTTACAAACTTTAAAGGAATTCTGTTTGTTACCATTGATTGGTTTATAGAACCCAAAATTTTCTAATCACTAATTTGAATAAGATTTCACTTTATTATCGACTCTGAAATAATAAAATTTAGTGTTTATCTTGTTTGAATAGCCAGTTTCATAATAAAAAAAATGAAATACTTTTCTGTAGAACATGGAAGACGAGGCATTGTCAGTAAAACCTTGTGAAAAGCTTTTGTTGCAAATAATGCAGCAATAGTTGTTTCAAATATTTTCTGAATCCTAAAAAATGTATTTTGACACATATGAAGCTGAAATGAGTATTGCGCATGAATCGGATATTGCGAAATTATATTATAAATGTTGATGATTTCAGTTTGAAGAAGCTTTAATATTGTAAATGTGAATTCTTTTTAAATTTTTAATTTAATTGAATTTTTCATTTCAGGATGCTCTAACGAAATAAAATTAATAGTTTTTTATAAGTTTAATAATATATTACTTAACACACACACACACACACACTACCATAATTTACTTTAAATATTTCATAAAGTTTTATACTTGAATATTTTTCTGTGCTTTGTGTAAATACATTAAAAAAATATTTCCCATTTATTGCCTCCATTTGCAAATCCTTTTTAAACCAAACTTTTAATTTTTGTAAATTTTAACTGATTTCTTTAATAATTTGTATCCGAAGTATTTTGCTTCAATATAATTCTCTTTAAATATTTGTACGTTCGAAGAAAAATTTGCTATTGTATTTAAAAGGGATTCATTAAGAATCTTTTTTTCCCCTTGCAGCTAAGGATTCTTGATTGGTACGGCCGGACAATCAAGAATCCTCCGCAGTTTAGAAAAGCATCATTCGATTACCATGCTTGATCAACATGGTAATCGATATGCTTCAGAAGAAAATGACGCGCTTACGCGACTAGAATAGGTCGAAATTTTATACCGATTCTTCCCGAATAAAATACTGATGTTCGTTTCCAGAAAAATTACAAATGGATGCGATGAATGGTAAATAATTGAAGTAGTCTGATTTAAGTTCCTTTCTTAATTTAATATTGCAAAATATATAAATAGGGATTCTCTGAATGACTAGCCTTTTCTAAAATATATTAACTTTATTAAATTTTTTTTCATTATTACTAAATATCTTAAATTTCCATTTATTCTCAGCTAAATTAGTCTGTCAAAAGTTTTAAAAAATCGCTTGAAATTCGCAATACCATTTCACAACAACTTATACAAATGTGCTGTAAATATGATTTCCTTAAGTTATATTTTAAGATTTCTTATATATGTATCAGTGCTACACTTAAAGCGTTTTATTTTAACTATTGTTTGAATATTATTTTTAATATGTTAAATATCGGATTTACCTTATTTTCTGTACTGAATCTCCATTTTAAATGCATGCATATATTAACTTTTTTTGTAATGGTCTTGTAAATCCTATTTGTTTCTGCACGGAAAACTTGCAAATAAAATATTTTTAATTATATCTTGTATTCGTACTTTATTTAAATACTTATCTTTAAGCATAATAACTTGCCTACTTTGAATTAAAATTTTTTGCATAATTTTATGGAATTCTAAAATGTTCCAAAAATTCACGTGACCGAAGATGCATGCTTTTAATTCGTTTGTGGAAGATTTCAATTGATTAGAACTAAAAGTGGAAATAAATACTTTGAATGAATAATTATTTGCTTCTATTTATTCAATTTTTACCATTTGTATTAATCTTGCCATTTGCATTAGATTGCTAGAATGTATCGTCCTGACTTAATGTTAAATAGGAGAAATTTGTGTTGGAGCTCTTTCACGAATAAAATCGTAGTTGGTTAGGATCTTGGCAGCCGTGAATCCGTCGCCAATATGGCAACCCAAACAATCAAGCGGAATAGTTTCGCTAGCAACCCTTCGACTAAATTTTGATTTAATTGTTAATTTTCGCTGTTGAGCTATGTGAATTTTCAAAAACTTCATGGTTAAAAATATTTATCATTTAATTAAGGTATAAAATTTCTTTTAAGTAAGATTTGAAATGAAATTTTTTCAGTGAGATTTCTTAAAGACAGTTTCGATTAATTGTTCACGGGCGATGAAAATCAAACTATTTGGTGGCAGTTTCTCACACTGGAGGCTCTCGCCTCGTGCATCGAGGCCCCGAGGGGCCTCAAAATCAACGAACTTGCAGGGCTAAGCCGAGTAGAATTTACGACACTGGATCGCGGGTGAGGCCTCAAAACACTTTTGCGCTTGTAGTCTCAGATTGTCAAAATCCGCCACTGTTTGGCTCATAATTTTAATTCTTTCAGTCTCAGTGATGCCATTTGGAATTGGTTTCATTATTATTTTTTTTTTGTTCGGCATCTAAACCTGCCTCTGATGCCAAATGGACGTCACTAAATTCTTCGCATTTTCCTCTCTTAAAATATATTTTTTATTCTTGCCGATAGATGGCTACACTGTCGATTTTATCTATTCAAACATCACATTTTTAAACAGCATTCATTCAGCGAAAAAAGTCGAAATAAAAATTTATTTTATCATAATTTAAATGAAAATACAGGTACGATTTCATTCTTATTATTCTTGAATTAGAAGATTTGTGCCCGTCTAAGACGGGGTTTTAGCTCTCCAAACATATCTCGTTAGTAATTCTGAAAATGGGATACGAAAGTTATAGTAGAAAATCTCATTTACATTGGCGGAGTGCTTAAATTATAAAAAAAACATGAAAAACGGAACTGATGAATCAATTGACACTAACCTTCATTTAATAATAACTTTACTTTTAACAATTACTTTCGTTTCGTCCGAGTAAAAATATGGCAAAATCCACTAACAGAAAAAAAGCATTACCAAATACAAAATAAATACTGAAAGACAATAATCAAGAAATAAAACTGTTAACGCGGCTCAATTTATATATAAAAAACGCCATGAATCAATTGCCACGAACTTTCGTTTTCATAAACAACTTTACCGAGGCAAAAAGAAATGAAACAGATGAAGACATTTTATCGAAATTGATTCCAATCCAGCATGAATAATAAAAAAAAATGTCGTACTTCTTTGACGCCATAACAGAAATCGGATTTGCGCGTGCGTTAATGACGGAGAGAAAAGGGGCGTGCTTCTTTATAAGCGTAGACAGACCGTCTTAGTCGGTTTGGCACGTAGCCAAACCAAACCACGTGACAACGTTACCGGATCAGTGAGAGACAGATCTGGGCTATTATATTAGTAATATGATAAAATATTTTATTTTAGCTGTTTTTTTCTCTTTCTTAAATTTTTTTTTCTTTTTGAACTTTCATCTTATGCCCAAAATGAGTACATTTCCCAAATTTTAGAATGAATTTTTATGCATGGGATTGAAAGGATTAAGAAAAATCTTTTGCTGAAATTTGAATTCGTTTGATTCTATTTCCCGCTTTGGCATTTCGTTTTTAGTCTCCGTCTGTTTAGCAGAGTTTTCTTTATTCTTCAGAATGGGCAAATGTTTTCTAGTCCAGGATGTAAAGCGAGTGGAACTTTTTAAGGAATGAAGTTTGGGAAAAATACCACTATACCGAAGATTTGTTACTCTGAAAAATACTATATCGTCGCTGAAAGCGCAAAAGTTGGTATATCAAAAACTCTTTCTGGTTGAAATCCATCAGTCGGTCCTCCTTCATATCGCCTACGAATGTCAAGTCGCCGATGCTATAAAGCAAGATGGCTGCTGAGGTTTGTGATATAGCAAACGCGACCTATTTAGGTTCGAAAATAAAAATCTCTGATTTCTCTGGTAAAAATGAAAATTCGTTTAAATTTTAAGCAGTTAATCTTTGACTATTAACCAGGAATGGAGCCCGTGGATCGTCCGGGGGAGCCACGGACCCCCGTCAGGGCAAATTTTTGTACCCCGTTCACTCGACGGGCTATTCAACTACTGTCCTATAACCACGAGAAAAGCCCTGAACAGGGTTGCCTCAAGTAGATGAGTCGAAGAAAGGAGGGAAACGGGTATAAAATCAACCGCAACATTTGGCGAACCAAGCGCACGTCTTTAGGCGAGGAATTCGTTTTCGACCGAAGTACAAAGCGAAATGAGACTTCCGTCGATTCTATCTGCGCTAAATGCAAAAGCACTTTCCTTCACCCCCAAAATGCAGTGGAATATCCCGTTCCCATAACGACCGCCACCGGCATGTCTGGTGCCTGGGGTTTTTTCTCGTAGCGGTAGGACAGTAGTAGATAAAGTAAGATCTGTGAAAATTTGAGAGAGGGTCATCATTACGCTCCTCCCCTTGTACAGCAGGTCGTACCCCCCTTGTCGGGAAGACTCTGCTCCCCCTGTCTAACGCCACTCCTGATATTAACACTCCATTGCATTGTTCACCGTAGCAGCCATCTTGCCTTTTGACATTGGCGACTTGGCATCCGTTGGCGATGTGAAGAGGTTACTGGTTAGCGGATTTCGCCCACATGCAATTCTTGGTGCACTTTCTTTTGCACCTTCAGTGACCATATGTACAACAGATTTCACGCATACGAGGCTCGCCTCTACAGCTGATCTTTGGTGTGATCGGGTCTCGAACCCACTACTCTCCAATCCTGAAGCCGACAATCTTCCACCAGGCCACCTCGGCCTTCTTGGTTGGAACCAGAAGCCGCAAAATTATTTGGTTTTAGTAGCTGGAGAATGGAAAGGGGTGCCATAGAACTTACGTTGCCTAAAGGCCACTAAAGAATCTGACCATGTTTGTATCATATTCGTCAATAGGAAATTAGTATATACTAGCCGCCTTTGGCGACCAGCTTGTTCGCCGGGAATATAATTTCAATTGAATCTTGAATAATTATATATTCGTGTTTCCCTTACTAACTTAAGCCAATAGTAGTAGATATTTAACCCATGTTCTTTTATTGACCTTGCACTTGTTCTGTTCATTGTCTACATAAATATCCCTAATAGTCAAATAACTGACGATGTGATGTAGCATCTAATTGCAAGTTGTCAGCGCCATCTTCACTTTCTTATTCGTCTTGCAAAATATGCATTTCATTTCAACATTCTTCTTGTACCTAATATCTCAGAAGTTGGTTTACAGATTCTACAAAAATTTTTATGAAATAAAATATGAAAGCAAAATACATTAGGATATTACCTTAGCTTTCAACGATGGTAGAGAAACACGTAATTAAATATTTGTTTAAACAATGAGAGCGGTTTGAATTGCGTTGCAACAATGAAAAGAGTTGTTGTGAGTTATGCCAAAAAATATTTTAGAATGTTATTAAAATTAACAGAAAAATGTACGGCAACTTAATTGATATAATTTGAAAAGATAATTTTTTGCGCTTTCAGATGGCGTAAAAATGATTTTTGTGTTGAAATATTTTCGGAAGTTAAGGAAAAACGCCGAAATTTCGCTTAATTTTTAATTAATTAAAATTATAATTAAAATTTCAAAAAAGCAGCTCCGAGGTGCACATTCCCACCTTCCAGAGAATATTCGTGCCAAATTTCGTAGCTCTAGGTCTAACGGTCTGGCCAGTAGAGCGCCAACACACAGACACACGCACATTCTACTATATTATTAGTAGAGATCTCTGGTGTAATTTCAATTCCTACTATTAGTTCACTCTCCCTATATATTTATATATCTTGTTCAAATTTTGCAATCGATTTTAAACTAACTTCCCAAGAGCTGGAGACTTGAAACTTTAAACATAGCCCAGAACTAGATGACAATGCAATATTAATTCGCTTTCTTGTCTGTCTGTTTGTCTGTCATTTCATATTTTGCATGACGCATGCGCAGTACGTTTTTCATTATATCGCGAAAACTATTAACATTACAGACTTGGTTCTTGGATATATGGTTAGCCCATGGGGTCGTCGAGGCACCTCCATATTTTAGCCATATCTTTGCGCATGCGCAGTACATTTTTCATTATATCTTGAATCACCTAAGTAGGAATTGACTTTAAATTTTTTTTTATATTACTTGTTTTTGCTTTTCAATCAAGTTTCGCACATGGCCATCCAACCGACAGGGGGCCGCTATGTCTCCGAGTTCGGGGTATGTTGTGATGTTAAAAACCGTCCATGTGCGTGTGAAGACAAATTAAAAACAGCAACGAGCTAGATTGATGAAATATTGCATGTAATTGTATCACCAGAACTATTGATCTGTATCAAATTTTGGATCAGCAGTGTCTGTTGGTCTGTTTATTCGTGTGCATCTCAAAGCGACAACTAAAAAAAGTGACTACATGAATTGAATATCTAAAAAGACAAAAAATAAGGATTGAATATCTAAAAAGACAAATCAATAGAAGCAATTTAATTGGAATAAAATTTTCATGAAAAATCTACAAAAAAATTATTAAGTTTTTAGTTAGTGTATCCCTCACTAGATGGAGACAGGTGCGCGCACCTATGCACTAAGTTTACTTCGTAACAGCGTCCTTTCTTTTGTTCCACAACTTTTATAAGAGGTAAGATTTTAAGCCCTTCTTTTCATATTTTGTTTAAAAGACTGTTTTTAATTTCTTCTTTGTGGATAAATAGTTTTCTTTCCAATACATTCCGGAATGGGTTCAGGCCTTAGAGAAAATTAAAATTCAGACCTTAAAGTGTTTTTCCTCTACAGAAAACCTATTCTAGTTTTGAATCTGCATGGACGAATGGCCTCTGATGAAGTCATCCGCAGGATTCTTACTTCTTATAGTTGTCTGCTATTATTTTTGTTATTTTTAACTCTTCCACAATTAAAAATTCCCTTTATTTATATTTATTTTGACTACGTGAATGACATTTAGTATGAAGTCTTTACACCAAATTATTTATCTGTGTCCACTTTTGGACTCAATGAGACTACGGGAAGAAATCCAAAACGCATACTCGATTCTCTTTACCATATGACGAAGCTAAACACAATACGCACTATAATGGGTTAGTATAAGAGAAAGTTTTTGGAAGAATATTCCTGATGGTGTTAATTTAGTTATATGATGTTAGTTTAGTTAAGTTTATCTCGATGTTACTTAGAATTTCAAGATATTTTTATTAGTTATGATACATGTTTATGTTGTTCATTACTTTCTCGTATACATTTATCTAGATTATTAAATTTTTTAGCTGTCACCCTCACATTCCCACGAATATGCAGTCGACCCTTTGACAGATGTGGTCAAAACTTTTATACTCATCTACAATTCAGGCGATAAAACGTTATACCGGATTTCATACATCTAGTTCATTGCGTTTTCGAGGTATTGTACTCACGTGCATGCGGACAAACTTGCATTTTCGGATTTCGTCCAAAGACCAAGTACCAAATTTCATCCTCTTGGCTTTTTCCGTTATCAAGTGCCTGTGTTTACAACAGATAAGCATAATTCCAAAAATGCTTTCTTTTTTTCTTTCTCGTATACGAAGTATACAAAGAGAAAGTATTGTAATCGTCAAAAAATTCGAACTCGAGATTTTGACGAATCTCCACGTTTTAGACCTCCCTGAGTCCGAAAAACACAATTCTGGAATTATGTCTCTGTGAACACGATAACTCGAAAACTATTATAGATACAGGGATGAAATTTGGTATGTGACACATAATTTGTAGGTTTCTTTCAAATTTTGGACTAACTTCGTTCAAGGGAAGTCTGTCTGTCTGTCCGCGTTCATGTGAACAGGATAACTCAAAAACTTAAATAGCTAGATGGATAAAATTTGGTACGCAGTTTTATGATCAAGAATGTAGGCCCGTATAAAATTTTGGACTAAATCCATCAAAGGGCTGACTGTCTTTTGGTTTGTATAATCGCAAACTTGTGAACACAATAACTCCTTAACACAATGACTTAGAAGGCCAATACCACATTTCATTTATCTAACTTTAATTGTAGAATTGTGTCCAATTTTTATTTCAATCGGTTAAAAAAAAGGCGTCCAAATTGTATATTCAATTTTCTTACTATGACGCAATGCCATTTTGCGTCTTGGTGTGCGTTGATGGAAACTCGTGGATAGTCATTGCATTCTGGGCACAGTAGGTTCGAATTTTTTATCCCCGGGGGGGCGGGACGGGAAAATGACACCTTCTGGGGAAGTATACGAAAAAGTTTAGGGGAGATTCCCCCCGTTGTTTTTTCGTTGGATTCGACACAAAAAGAAACCAACATCACAATTTTTTATGGAAAAAAATATAAATTTTATTTCTTTGGCTTAAAATCAGTTAGGAGTTCAACAATCAGTTAGTTCCTGATAAAATGATTCGATGATTCGAGAAATTGCAGGCAAATCAATTTCTTTCGACATTTAAGACGGGCCCTTCAGCAAGGCTTGTTTGATGAGTGCCTGCTGTCCAAAGCTCAAACTGTCGGGGAAGCTGACATCGAATTCCACAACCAGGTCCCCTCTGCATGCAAATCCAATCACCGGCATCCCTTCGCCCTTCAGGTATATTCTAGATCAAATGAAACATTTTATGTTCAGAAATAATCACCGGCATCCCTTCAACTATATTCTAAATCAAATAAAACATTTATGTTCAGAAATAATCTTCAACGTTCCTTCAACTATGGCCTACAAATCAAATAAAACATTTTATGTTTCAGAAATAATCACCAGCGTTCCTTCTCCCTTCAAGTTTATTCTAAATCAAATAAAACATTTTATGTTCAGAAATAATCACCGGCGTTCCTTCAAGTATATTCTAAATCAAATGAACATTTATATTCAGAAATAATCACCGGCATCCCTTCAAGTATATTCTAAATCAAATAAACATTTTATGTTCAGAAATAATCCACCAAGCATCCCTTCAAATATTCTAAATCAAATAAAACATTTTATGTTCAGAAATAATCACCGACATCCCTTCAAGTATATTCTAAATCAAATAAAACATTTTATGTTCAGAAATACTTATGTTTAGAAATCCTTTAAATACCTTAGAGCTAAGCATTGATGGGTAAAACAAAAGAATACTAATGTCTGAAAACATTAAAAAGTAATATTTTGGAATAAAAATGAATATTACCAAAACTAAATATGGCCTAAAGTATGTTAGATTATATACTATTTTAACCCTTTATATGCCGACGATGCTTAAAAGTACCTCCTTAATCACGTTTATTTCTTCGGAATTTCGCCCTTTTTACTTTCTCGTATACGAAGTATACAAAGAGAAAGTATTGTAATCGTCAAAAAATTCGAACTCGAGATTTTGACGAATCTCCACGGCCTAAGGCTACTTGCACACACACCGATTTTTGCAGACCGGTTTGAAAATAGGATTTGTTACTCAAGAAAAATACTATATCGTCATGAAAGCGCAAAAGTTAGTATATCAAAAAAAAGCTACTTTCGTTTGAAATCCTCAGTGGTCCTCCCTTCATATCGCCTACGAATGTCAGTCGCCGATATAAAGCAAGATGGCTGCTGAGGTTTGATATAACAAGAAGCGACCTATTTAGGTTCAGCAAAATCTC
>BGPR01003293.1:29979-59717 GCA_013235015.1 Araneus ventricosus | reverse complement strand
GATTTCTCTGGTAAAAATGAAAATTCGTTTAAATTTTAAGCAGTTAATCTTTGACTATTAACCAGGAATGTCACCCGTGGAGTGTCCGGGCAAATTTTTCGGACAAATTACTCGTCAGGGCAAATTTTTGTACCCCGTTCACTCGACGGGCTATTCAATGAATTTTATTATTAGTATCGCATGAATTTTAGAACATTATTTTTAGAATTTTGTCATGTTTTCATATTCTCCTGCTTCGGTTTGGTTCTTTCTTTCTTTTTTCCAGTTGGCTGACTGACTCACAAGTCAATAGCCCTGGCAAATTTTGTATTTGAGTACATATTTAGACTGCATTAAAATAGTAAAAAAAAAATTACCAAGACTATTTTGTATAAAAATACTTTTAAAATTAAATTTCACTTTACAGGAGAGATACTGAAACCAACTTTCATGAAGGTAAGCCGCAACGAAACGTTTTGTTATTTCAGTTTGTCGTAATATTTGTTACTTAAAATACTGCTTGTAGAGAAATTAAATTTAAATTAATAAAAATCTTGTTTTGAAAACCGGAGAAGGGAAAAGGCGAACCTCGCTTTACCTAAGAACCTCCTACAGAGCTTAATCCAACACTGAAACTACTGTCCTATCGCCACGAGAAAAACCCTGAACAGGGTTGCCTCAAGTAGATGAGTCGAAGAAAGGAGGGAAACGGGTATAAAATCAACCGCAACATTTGGCGAACCAAGCGCACGTCTTTAGGCGAGGAATTCGTTTTCGACCGAAGCACAAAGCGAAATGAGACTTCCGTCGATTCTATCTGCGCTAAATGAAAAAGCACTTTCCTTCACCCCCAAAATGCAGTGGAATATCCCGTTCCCATAACGACCGCCACCGGCATGTCTGGTGCCTGGGGTTTTTCTCGTAGCGGTAGGACAGTAGTAGATAAAGTAAGATCTGTGAAAATTTGAGAGAGGGTCATCATTACGCTCCTCCCCTTGTACAGCAGGTCGTACCCCCCTTGTCGGGAAGACTCTGCTCCCCCTGTCTAACGCCACTCCTGCTATTAACACTCCATTGCATTGTTCACCGTAGCAGCCATCTTGCCTTTTGGCATTGGCGACTTGGCCTCCGTTGGCGATGTGAAGAGGTTACTGGTTAGCGGATTTCGCCCACATGCAATTTTGATACACTTTCTTTTGCACCTTCAATGACGATATGTACAACAGATTTCACGCATACGAGGTTCGCCTCTACAGCTGATCTTTGGTGTGATCGGGTCTCGAACCTGCTACTCTCCAGTCCTGAAGCCGACAATCTTCCACCAGGACACCTCGGCCTTCTTGGTTGGAACCAGACGCCGCAAAAAAAAATGGTTTTAGTAGCTGGAGAACAGAAAGGTGTGTCAAAGAACTTGCGTTGCTTAAAGGCCACTAAAAATCTGGCCATGTTTGTATCATATTCGTCAATAGGAAATTAGTGTAAACTAGCCGCCTTTGGCAACCAGCTTGTTCGTCGGGAATATAATTTCAATTGAATCTTGAATAATTATATATTCGTGTTTCCCTTACTAACTTAAACCGATAGTAGTAATAACGGCGTAACGGTTCGTAACGGCGTCCTTTCTTTTGTTCCACAACTTTTATAACAGGTAAGATTTTAAGCTCTTCTTTTCATACTTTGTTTAAAAGACTGTTTTTAATTTCTTCTTTGTGGATAAATATTTTTCTTTCCAATACATTCCGGAATGGGTTCAGGCCTTAGAGAAAATTAATATTAAAATTCAGACCTTAAAAGTCTTTTTCCTCTACAGAAAACCTATTCTAGTTTTGAATCTGCGTGGATGAATTGCCTCTGATAAAGTCATCCACCGGATTTTTTACTTCTTATCATAGTCTGCTATTATTTTTGTTATTTTTAACTCTTCCACAATTAAAAATTCCCTTTATTTATATTTATTTTGACTACATGAATGACATTTAGTATGAAGTCTTTACACCAAATTATTTATCCGTGTCCACTTTCGGACCCAATCAGTCTACGGGAAGAAATCCAAAACGCATACTCGATTCTCTTTACCATATATCGATGCTAAACACAAAACGCACTATAATGGGTTAGTATAAGAGAAAGTTTCTGGAAGAATACTCCTGATGGTGTTAATTTAGTTATATGATGTTAGTTTAGTTAAGTACATCTCGATGTTACTTAGAATTGCATTCGCCATTGCATTCTGGGTCACAGTAGGTTCGAATTTTTTATCCTCGGGGGGGGGGAGGGAAAATGACACCTTCTGGGGAAGTATACGAAAAAGTTTAGGGGAGATTACCCCCGTTGTTTTTTTGTTGGATTCGACACAAAAAGAAACCAACATCACAATTTTTTATGGAAAAAATGTAAATTTTATTTCTTTGCTGAACTCCTAACTGATTTTAAGCCAATCAGTTAGTTCCTGATAAAATGATTCGATGATTCGAGAAATTGCAGGCAAATCAATTTCTTTCGACATTTAAGACGGGCCCTTCAGCAAGGCTTGTTTGATGAGTGCCTGCTGTCCAAAGCTCAAACTGTCGGGGAAGCTGACATCGAATTCCACAACCAGGTCCCCTCTACATGCGAATCCAATCACCGGCATCCCTTCGCCCTTCAGGTATATTCTAAATCAAATAAAACATTTTATGTTCAGAAATAATCACCGGCATCCCTTCAAGTATATTCTAAATCAAATAAAACATTTTATGTTCAGAAATACTTATGTTTAGAAATCCTTTAAATACCTTAGAGCTAAGTATTGATGGGTAAAACAAAAGAATACTAATGTCTGAAAACATTAAAAAGTAATATTTTGCAATAAAAATGAATATTACCAAAACTAAATATGGCCTAAAGTATGTTAGATTACATACTATTTTAACCCTTTATATGCCGACGATGCTTAAAAGTACCTCTTTAATCACGTTTATTTCATCGGAATATCGACCTTTTTTCTCCCAGAATTCACAAGAACACGGAGAACTGAGTTCCAATAACAAGCAGAGAAAGGCAGCTGAAGGCAGAAATTAAATTTTTTTAATTATTAATTAAATTAAGTAAGTAATTTTAATTAATTAAAAAAGTATTTTCTCCATTCCCAGGATTATTCTACATCAAAACTTATCTAATGGTTAACAGAGACTTTTAATTTTGTTTTTTAAGTCAGTGGGGTAAATAAAAGGTTAATCCTTCGCTAGCAGTGCCTCCTGGGAAAAATATCCACCACAACCGCAAGATGTTTTTCAGGATTATATGACGTTAATTGGAATACATTTTACTGTCACATATACAGTTTTCCCCCTAAAGTCCCTTTGTCAGTCCAATAATTTCTGAACGGCAAAAGCTTTAGTCATAAAAGTGGGTTCTAGGTATGGTAAAGTTGCCATGCGCTACACAAGAAAACCGCTTGTAGCGCCACCTGGCGGCAAACTACGGAGTTAGCTTTCTTATCTCGAAAACGGTGCAATATTCGGGAAAAAAGTCAAATACAAAGTTGTTCAGCATCATCGATTTACTAAGAGAAGACACCTTCCGTACAGTAATGTTAAAAATAGAAGGCGTTAAATGCATATTTGTTTGGTTCGCAATTCCCAAAATTGTAACGCGACATAAGGCGGAAGAAAAGAGAAAAGGAAGGACGTAATATCCGATTGAGTGACCTCCGGAATGTATGGTTTCAACACGACGGCGCCTCTTCGCACAAGGTATCAAGTGTCCAGCAGTGCATTCGGGACACATTCCAGCAACAAGCCATCGGGTATTTTGGTTGCGTAGAATGGCCTCCACGTTCACCTGACCTGAACCCATTGGACTTTTTTCTGTGGGGATACATCAAACAGCGAGTGTATGCAACACCTCCACCAACATTGCAGGAACTTCGAAACCGTATTACGGATGCTTGTGCCAGCATGTCACCTGCCATGTTGTACAGTGTGCAGCGGGAAGTGCAGTCCCGTGTGCAGATGTGTATTTTTGCTGAAGGGCACCATTTTGAGCATGGCAGATAAATGAGCCTCATTTCCGGCAAGTGCAGTTTTGTTCAACGCGATTAAACGAATGTGCGTTTTGTGCTTTTCATTTGTATCATTTTTGTGCGCAAGATATTTTTCTGTAATAAATCGATGAGGCTGAACCTGAACAACTTTGTAATTGACTTTTTTCCCGTATTTCGTACCGTTTTTGAGATAAGAACGCTAACTCCGAATTTTGCCACCAGGTGACGCTGTAAGCGGTTTCCTTGCGTAGCGCATGGTAACTTTACTATACCTAGACCCCACTTTTATGACTTTAGCTCTTGCCGTTCAAAAATTATTGTGGTGACAAAGAATTTTAGCAGGCACACCGTATATGACGTCGGGTTCTGGTAAGAAACGGCTGTATCACATATATGTGACGGTTGGTAGCGAACGATTTAAAGTTTCATGAGGGCTATTTTGGAACGGATATCGTCATTTTGAAAAACGTTCGGATAACGCTCGAGCCTGCACTCCCTCATTTCAACCTTCCACACCACACCAGCGAGAGGACGCATGACCCACAACATATTTAACGAGCGCCAGGCCCTCATACATGGCTGATCTTTAGTGAAATCAGGTCTCGAAACCGGTTTCGAAGCCGAAATTTGACACCAACCTACAACGACTCTAAACCTCAAATGGGAACAACGTTTAAAAATTTTACACTTACAGAAACATTGAAAAGCTCATGTTTCCTGTCATATGTTCTACAATATCAAATACAAGATCTCATATCAGATTTGTCATATGTTCTACTGTACAAATCAAAGATTTTGAAAGCGTTTGTGATTTGAAACAATTCATTAAAATTTGTAAAATCAGAACTATTTTTACTTTATCGTTCATAATTGATTCAATTGCCAGTTTGATTTTCTTTTTTTTATGCACACTTAAAATATCCAATGATTTTCTGTGCGTTGGTAGAAGCCTCAAAATATTTTTGTAACTGAAAACGGATTCGCGAGTAAAAGACTTCCTTCTATCCTTTTTACTTTCTCGTAAACGAAGTATACAAAGTTAGTTGATAAAGAAAAGTTGTTATCGTCAAACAATTCGAACTCGGTATTTTGAATTGTCCCATGTCCACCCAACCGGTTCAGTTGCTGTCATGGTATGAGGCACGAAGACATGGGACGGCTTTCTCATGTCCATCCAACCGCTTCAGTTGCTGTAATGGCATCAGGCACGGTGGCATGGGCGGCGTTCTGTCTTCAGAGACTTGTCCCATGTCCATCCAACCGCTTCAGTTGCTGTCATGGCACCAGGCACGGGGGCAGGGTGCGGCGTTCTGTCTTCACAGACAGACAACAGAATTTCAAACAATTCAAAGAATAATTTTAAAAATATCTTTTTCAAACAAGGATGTCTAAACGTGGAGATTCATCATAAATCTTAACGGCAAATTTCTTGAAGATTACAATATTTCCTCTGCGTGTATTACGCATACGAGAAAGTAAAAAAAATGCATTACCGCACTGAATACTGGATTGCAGTGAAAATAAAGTAATATTTGAGTAAATACAGAGATAAAACCTTAAAACAAACCTTTAAGAAAAATAAAAATAGATTCTAACATTATGTAGTTATTCAATGAACAGACACAGTAAATTTTACCTTTGTTTAGGTTTCACAACTTCAGAAATCGGAATGTGTACTGTCTTATCATCGAAAGTGGTCACATGTACAGTGCAACCAGTTAGTGCGTGTGCCAAATAAAGTGTCCTCTGTACAACAAAATTATGTCCCTCTAATTTAAACACAGGATGAGGCTGCATTTCAGCAACGAATGTCACATCTCCAGGCAGGATATTAGGACCTGACGTTCCGGCAGCTTTGAAGTAAAATTTGTGGCCGTCAGTTGTACCTAACATAATATAAAAGGAATTTCACAACTAATAATCCTTCATAACATCATATTAAAGATTTGAAATCTGTTTTTTTTTAAAAGTGTATATTTAAACAATAAATATTTCAAAATTATTCAAATGAAATCAAGCTCTAAAATGCAGATTTAGCCAAAATATCGTCACTCGAAGTGAAAAAGGGCATTTATCAAAAATTCCATTTGGTTGAAATCCCGTAGTCAGTATTCCAGCATATCGCCAAAGGCCGCCAACTCGCTAATGCATATTAATTATAGTCGCCATTGCAATTCAATGCTGCTTCATTGCATTGTTTACCTTAGTATCTGTCTTGTTTTTTGGCTCTGGCGACTTGGCATCCATTGGCGATATGAAGGGGTCACTCAAAGTGCAAAAGGTCGAATATCAAAAATTCCATTTAACTGAAATCCATTAGCCGTGCCCTTTCATATCGCCAACGGATGCCAAGTTGCCAATGCATATTAATTACAGTCGCCACTGCTATTCAATGCCACTTCATTGCATTGTTTACCTTAGCAGCCATTTTGTTTTTTTGGCATTGGCGACAAAACAAAATGCATCCATTGGCGATATGAAGGGATCACACAAAGTGCAAAAGGGCGTATATCAAAAATTCCATTTAACTGAAATCCATTAGCCGGTACCTTTTCATATCGCCAACGGATGCCAAGTCGCCAGTTCATATTAACTACTGTGATCATACGTATTCAATGCCGCTTCATTGCATTGTTTACCTTAGTAACCATTTTGTTTTTTGGCATTGGCGACTTGGCATCCATTGGCGATATGAAGGGATCACACAAAGTGCAGAAGGGCGTATATCAAAAATTCCATTTAGCTGAAATCCATTAGCCGGTACCTTTTCATATCGCCAACGGATGCCAAGTCGCCAATGCATATTAATTACAGTCTCCACTGCAATTCAATGCCGCTTCATTGCATTGTTTACCTTAGCAGCCATTTTGGTTTTTTTTTGGCATTGGCGACAAAACAAAATGGCATCCATTGGCGATATGAAGGGAATCACACAAAGTGCAGAAGGACGTATATCAAAAATTCCATTTAACTGAAATCCATTAGCCGGTACCTTTTCATATCGCCAACGGATGCCAAGTCGCCAATGTATATTAATTACAATCTCCACTGCAATTCAATGCCGCTTCATTGCATCGTTTACCTTAGCAGCCATTTTGTTTCTTGACATTGGCGATTTGACATCTGTTGACGATATGAAGGGGTGCCCAGTATAGTAGCGACCGAGGGGCAGGTGGGGTATTGATGCCCTGGTCGCCAGATTTAGGGGGCGCCATGGAGCCAAACATTACTGAGTATATATTAGTTTTAAACCAAAATATGATGAAAGAGCTTCAAAATAAACCATGCCCCGGCATCATTTACGCTTACTAGGCCACTGATGACGGCTGGGGAAAAAAATTATAATATGATACTTAGCTTCCCTTCATCCCTGGTCATGATAACAAAATTTTAATGCTCTTGTGTGACTTTTTAAAGCCCCTCAACGTATACGATGAGGGAGCGAAAAAAATATCACACCCTGGCCGCCGTTTAAACATGCTAAGCTACCGATTATAACGGGGAGGGGCGCGAAAAAATATTATTCCCCAGATACCACTTATCTCGCTACGCCACTGGGGGTACCAACTAGTAGATTTCAACCAAATGGAAGTTTTGAAATACGATACTTTGCTTTTTGAGTGACGATATATAAGTTTTCGCAAGCTAGGTACCAGGTTGTTAGAATTAAAGTATTCGTAGTCAAAACACTGTAGATAAAAAAAATGGTGGACTGGCGGTGATAAGAGTGCCGATTTTCGATGGTACGAATTTCATAATGACGCAAAAATATTCTTAAAATAAACGATCGGTGTTAGGAAGTTCTGCATTTTAAACTACGAAGCTTGCATCTTTTCTAAATTGTCTCGCGTACCTTTACTCTAAGATTCAAAGCATCCTTTCTTTAAGATTTTTACGTCATTTCTTTGAGCTAGTCACTTCACTTGACATTCATATTTAGCAGCTATTTAATCAGAATCGTATGACGTTGTCTATTCGATTCCCGCAGCTGATATGTAGATCTGATTATTAGCAGAGTATATATACTTGTCTCTACTGTGTCATTTCGAGGGAGAAAAGGATGTACGGTCTGTAGGTCCTCTAAGCATTCTCTCCTTGGAGAGACTTCAGTGCCATGTAAGCTGTTACTGTACCTATAAGATGAGGACAAGTATCAACCTTGTTAAATGGAACTGTGATCTGTAAATATGTTTTTAAATGTGGTCGTCTAAATAAATGTCTCTTTTAACTTAGAGCATTTCAGAAATGACGAATCGTATATCTCATAGAAATTCCACTGTATGCAATAAGCCAGGACGCCTTTAGCTTATTATCCAGCAGCTCTTCATAACCAGTGTTACTCAAGCTGCCTGTCTCTACTTTACGAGACTAACAAGTGATATTGGCAAACTCGCTTCCTGTGCCTAACAATCGGGAATATAAATCTCATGTCATCTGATAATTTAATGACAGTCATCATACAATTTAATTATGAACTCTATGTATATGCGGCGTAAGAGTGCTATAGTTACTAACAAATCCCATAGTACTCAAAGCCAATTTAATGAATGAAATTTAATTAAAGAATTCTAAGGTTGAAAAAACGCTAATTTTATCTGGGGTGGGTTTTTTTGCGTCATTCGTTTTACTATTTGCCATGCACTGAAATACGTACCGCCAAATTTAATGCTCTTATGACCAATATTTTTTTACAGTGTCAATATTTTTAACTGAGTAGGGATGCTTTAATTCCAACTCCTTTCTTTTCGTACTGAACAAATGAATATTTTCGACGAAATCCTTTAAGGAAAGCCTATATCATTTCTAGCTTTCATACACATTCTAAACATTAGCATCATACCGTTTTATGACCAAATTCGTGTCATCTGATATAACATACCCTACAAGCTTTTCCTTCCTGCGTTGTTTGACTCCTTAGCGTGACTTTTGTTGGATGATTTTTGTGTCGTTAGATAATCGCCGCCGTAAAATCAAAATGTTTGCGCTTGATACAATGAATGAACTATCAGAGCAGGTCAAAGTTTGTATGTAAAATCTTACGGAAATTTCATCTTTACCCAACAGAGACATTATGGAGAAAAGCATTGTTAAGCGACGTTCATATCAAGTTGTTATAAATAAATTGGAAAAAGTGTAGCGCGCTGTGCTGCGCCATCCTATTCTGATGTATATAAGTCAGTATTCACCTCCGGACAGAGGGAATTTCAATTGTGTAGTGGTTAAGATTCGGGACCCAAAGGTCTCCGGTTCTAAACTACAGAACGCCGCCTTATGTCCCCGTGCCTGACACCATTACAGCGACTGAAAAGGTTCTAAACTACACACTGCCACAGTGGTGACTTGGCTACCAGACGAAGTACAAGCCGGACCCAAAGATCTTAGGCACGTGTCTGCTAAAGAGGTGACTCGCGGGCAAAGAACACTCAACAATTACTTTCAGTCCCGCTACTAGATGGCAGCACCAAAAATCACATCAATTCCATCTTCTGCTACATCCGCCAGATGGCAGCACTACAACTCCTATAGCAAAGCAGCTCTCCCATTTCAAAGTCTATGACAGATTTTCATAGCACAAAGTCTATGACGCATTTCATAGCACAAAGCCTGCACGTGCCTGCGCACAAACAAGCGGAGCCGCAATCTGCGCATATGCACGCAGCACACGGAAGTGCAATTATTGCTTCCTTGATATTCAGATAATATCAAAAAAGCCGGGAGTTGCTCCTGTAGTGCACTGTGCTGTGCCCTCCTATTCTGATGTATATAAGTCAGTATCCACCTCCGGACAGAGGGAATTTCTTTTGTGTAGTGGTTAAGATTCGTGACTCGGGACCCAAAGGTCTTCGGTTCTAAACTACTCACTGCCAAAACAGAATACTTCAGGTTAAAAGTGCTTACTAGTCCACTAATAAGAAAACTTAATTCGAACGTCGGCTTAGTCAATGGAACTCGGTTAAGTATGAAAGATATTTGAAGTCCTTGTCTGGTCTGTACTATTCTAATAGATGAACATGCATTCTCTAGGATAATTACCCTGAAAATCAAACTAACATCTCCTGAAAGCGAGTTATATCTTCATGTAAACAGTTTCCACTTCGGCTGGACTCTGAGATTACTGTCAACAATTATTAAGGACAAACTTTCCACAAAATCGAAATTTATCTTGAGCGCCTTTTGCTTTGTTCGTGGAATATTAATCATAGAAGTATTGCCGAAGATCACCAAGAAACAGAACTTAGAGTCAAAATGTACCCCGTTGCACTTAAAGGGGTACACAGAAAATGTAGTTTATTTTGTCCTTGACAGTTAAAATAAATAGTTGTTAAAATGCTTGCAATCATCTTTTTTTCAAACATTTTATAATCTCAGAGCAAACTTCGGGTCAATAATAAATTTAAAATATCTACTGAGAATGAACAAAATTTTTTGCACGGGTCGTTTTTAGATGGGGATTTACCAACAAAAGGAATCCATCAATATTCTAAAAGATAGAAAGCAGAAGATCAAGGGGATTGAAAGTCTGCAAGGAAATCAAATCAATAGGGTACATCGGGGTCGTAATGCCAATCATATCTAAAGAAGATGTGTTCCTTAAAGCCTATGTTACCTCAGAAGTAAACATGGTCTTTCTGGACAGAAAAATCGTCTGGTGGGTGTACGTGAATGCAGTCCAACAATTATTCTCGAATATTCCGGAAACCCGAAGAACAGGTAACAGAAAAAACACAGCACTTGCACAAATTAGTAACACAGGAAGGCAGCAAATCACTAATAATAACAGTAACAGCACTCGCAATACCGCTTGGCGTCTATCAGCTTACTAGCTCGCACTGCGGATAAAACTCCAACGACGATCCAAGTCGATCAACACGTTCCCAGACGTTCAGCAACTGCCGGTATTTATAGTCTTCCCGACAGGGTGTGACGTCACATGGAATCATCTAGTACATTCTCTGTATCTCCTCTCCTAATAGAGATATCGAGAAAATTCTAGTCGAGGGACGATGGCTTCCATTCCCCCAATAGCTAGTAAGAACCTCTGTAAATGTTTCTTTCCAACCATAAAACTAACATTGTGGGAAAGCGACATTACACGTTCGTGACAGTATGTATGAATTACATGAATCTCACTGTCTGTATCAGCATAGAGGAAAAGTTTGGAATGGTAAGTAACTGTAGATGTGTGGATTTGTGTAACGTACAAACTTACATTCTTTAAAAAAAATAATCATATATGGCTTTGCCAACTTACCCCTTGGAACATGAAATTTGAAAGTCTTCACAGTGTTTATCGTTTTAGTTCCTGTTTCATCCACAACCTGAAGCGGTAAATCGATCGTTTTGGTGGTACCATAAAATGCATCTTCCAACGTTAAAGGAAAAGTATGCGTCTGGTCAGGTCCTGGGACAGGCTTGGCAGGTTCTTCGAAAAACTTGTAGCTTGGATCCAGATTGGGCAAGTAAAAGTCAGCGAATGGATTATCCACCCCGAAGAATTCCCTAAATACCTATGAAAAATGAAAATAATAAATTTTAACTTATATCAAAATGGTAGACCAAAAAAGGAAGACCTTCAACCTTTAAAAAGATTGTGATCAAAAATCTGACTTCTTCTCACACCAGAGAAGTGCTTCTAACCCCGACTTTCTTGTATACTTCTACAATATTCCGCATTTTTGTGTTTAGCTTCCTATAATGGACGAGTTTTCCGCTTTGTTTATTTACCTTAAAATTGGACTTCCGCATTACCCATCAACTTCCGGTGATAATGTTAAGGCAATGGGAACCTTCAAAATTTCAACACTCTGTTTGAAGATATTAATTAATGTTTAAAGTGGAGTTTCCTACTGTTATAGCTTAAGGATACTTTGAAAATATTAAATTTCATGTTCCTACCCTTGTAGCTCTCAATGTTTACTAAAAATAAGAGCCTAATTTTGTGGAAGGGTTGCTATAATTATTCCTTATCGCTCTTTTTGGCGCTTTGTGTACTCCAGAAAGAACTGATTCGAACTTGGCGCTTGATATGGAATCCAATCGGTTTTGGCGATCGCTTAAATTGGAGGGTTGCTAGAAAACGGAAGTGAAACCTCACCGCGGAAGTTCTGTGAAACCAAAATGAACAAATCAGAAAACTCGTCCATAGGGAAGGGCATCGAGCATATAGTTTTGACCACTACCATTTGACTGGTTAGGTTAAAAATTTCATACAATTTCGACACCATGAACCAGATTTCATTTATTTAGCTCGTTGCGTTTTTCAGTCATCGAGTTCATATGCACTCACATAGAAAAATAGATAGACAGGTTGACAAATTTGCGCCTAAATTCGACACAGATCTACAATTTTTGTGTAAAGATCAAACTCTAAAACCCATTTATTAAGCTTATTGCATTTGTATCGCATTCACATACACACGAACGGAAGTACCAGCAGACAAACAACCCTTTGTCTGTCTGTAATTTGATACAGAGTCTATAATTCTGATAATAAATATATATATATATGTGTGTGTGTTAGGGTTAATGTGGATAATCGGTTATTATGCATAATAACCAAGTAGGCCGGTTAAAGTGGATAATTTATGAGAATTTACCACATTAACTGGTTATTATGCATAATTACCAATGAAGTTTGGTCAACGTGATTAATTACATTGACCTGCGATCTCATTGACCAAAATTCATTGTTAAATGTGATTAATAAAGCAAAATTTATTATTTAATAAAGTTAAAGGTTAATCGCTTAAAGTTAAATCTTTTCGAAAGCAAAGTATTTGTGTGTTGTCTTTGCACTATCTCCTGTTTCAAATGTAGAATTTCAACCTCACGCGCGATGCCTGCGTTATCTGAAATGGGCACCGGGCAGACTTTTTTTAACTTAAAAAAACATCCTAGGGCTTCGCTAGCGGCGGAAGACGGAACCTAGTAGCTTCGCTATCTCATTGAATGTAAGGAATCTGTGTTTTTTTAAATATTCAAGTGAAGCAGGAGAAATTGTGCTCGCGATGCCTGCGGCATCTGAAATGGGCACCGGGCAGATTTTTTAACTTAAAAAAACATCCTACAGCTTCGCTAGCAGCGGGAGCCGGAACCTAGTAGCTTCGCTAGCTCACTGAATGCCAATAATCTACGTTTCATAATTACTCAAAGAAAGCAGGGAAATTGTGATCGCGATGGAAATAGGCACTGGGAAAATTTTGTTAACTTTAAAAAACATCATATGGCTTCACTAGCATGGCGAACCGGAACCTAATAGCTTCGCTAGCTCCTTGAATGTTAAAATATTGAAGAAATTAGAGGAGAACACAGGTATATCAGAGAATGTAAAAAAAATATAAAATATTTGCCCTTAATAGCTTCGCTACTAGCGGCAAAGGAAGAAGGAATAGTAAAGAATAAATAGATTTACTCAGTTCTAATATTTGTAATTGTGAAGAAACACTCTATATTTAACAAAAAAAAGAATATAATAATGTGAAGATTCAAAGAAACCACCACGAAAGTGAAGGCAGAATTCCAAATGGTGAATTACAAAACATGAACAAGCGACTTCATAAAATTCCACGCAAACGATTTTTATTAAATCCATAAATCAATAAAAATCGTTCAATTACGTAATCGAGGAAATGTAAAATCACTAAATAAATAAAAATCCTATTTAAAAACATTTAATTAAAATTAAATTTTTAGATTTTAAGTCCAACTTTAGAGGATGTTAGATGAGCCGAAAGCTACTCCGTTGAAAATAATCACATTGATCGAACTTCATAGGTAATTATGCATAATAACCTGTTAATATGGTAAATTCTCATAAATTATCCACTTTAATCGACTTACGTGATTATTATGCATAATCACCGGTTATTATGTATAATAACTGATTATCCACATTGACCGTAACATGTATGCGAAATTTCATCCATCTAGCTTGCTGCATTTTTGAGTTATTCTGCTCACGTTAAGCTGATAGACAGATAGACTTCTCGTTGATGGATTTCTTCCAAAATGCGACACATTTCTACAATTTGGGTTTGCAAATTTCAGCAGATATTTGTAAGTTTAGTTTACTTATCTAATTTTTCAAAGACACCTATATCAGGGTTTCTCAAACTATGATTCATTTACCATCAATGATACATTACTTATTCTTGGTGGCACAATTTTTACACAAACATTTTATTGAGTGTTCAAAATTAACGTAAAATGCGCTTTTTGATTCTTATTTATGTAGGAAAGTAATTAAGCCCATTTAGTAAGCCACTGTAGCGGTAGATGGCAGCACGAATCAATGAGTGCATGCCGTAAGTTTTACTCAAGAGAACGAGAACTCGTAGCAACTTCCACGGGTCGTCTCAGAGGGATTCACGGTTTCGGTAAGTTCGCTCGCGCGGTAGGTGTTTCCTCCTCAGGGCGCGGCCCATGGCTTTTTCCCCCCCTTTGTTCCCACTCTGGGTTTAAGTCTGGTAATAACTATTATTAAATGGCATAAAACTCTTACCTTAACCTTTCACCTGTATTTAATCATTTTTTTGTAACTACAGTATACTCTCGATTATCCGTGCGCGGATTATCCGGTTTGCGGATTATCCGGTTTGCGGATTATCCGTGCTCATTCCAGATTCACAAAAAAATTTAAAGAGAAACATTTTCACGCTTATCATGCATGTAAAATCGATGTTGATGTTCGATCGAGAGATTCATTCCGAGAAACTAGTGAGCCGTGACGGCGGAGGCTAAAGAATAGATATGTTTTTCTTCCTCCACGTGCAATCTCTACCGGTTCAACCCCTAATTTTCCGAGAAATGAATCATCCACTTCCTGCTAGCTCATTCTCGTACGAACACGCTTCGGCCTGACACGTCATTCTTTAACTTCTGCGTCCTCTTTCACTTTCGCACGTGTTCCTTTAGTTTTAGCGTCTTGTTTATCGTCAATTAGTAGCGTGAAATTTTTTACTGGTGAAAATGAGTGGTGTGAAACGAAAACGAAACGTTTTAAATGCTAAACAAAAATTATAAATCCTTCAGAAACTTGGTAATGGAGAATCAGCTAGTACTGATGCAGAAGATGTACTAAATGAGGGAAATACAATTTCTCATTCTGCTGTTCTACAATCTGTGGAAACTTTGTTAGATTATATGGTACAAAGTGGATTTGATTACGGTGACATTACTGCGGTTCGTAAAAGATGTGTCGATATCCGACAAGAGGTGAACAAACAGCAGAAGCAAAGACGCATTACAGATTTTTTAAAGCAGTAAATGTTAAAAGGAAAATTCCTAGTTTGATGTTATACAGCATGCAAATGTAAGTAATTTTTATATTTTTGTACTGATGTTGATTTTTTTCTTTAATAAAAAGGAGTTTTCGGATTATCCGTGTTTTTCTATTGTCCGTGCGATCCCTCTCAGTGATTAATCCGGATAATCGGGAGTGCACTGTATATGTAAATATTCTGTTAAAGTGTAATAAAGTAAATTAGTTATTTAACCGAGCATTCTTTCTCTAAATTCATACCGCCGAGTCTTTAATCCCCCAATCCTACAAAAGTGGTTGCTCAAGCCGGGATTATTTCCCATGCAACCCGTATTCCTACATTTATATGGTACAAAATTTAACAACCCCTGGCCTGTATCTTTTAAATAATGAGTTAAATTTAACAAATAAAAATAATGGCTCAATAATACCTTCATCGGATCGCCATGGAATGCATATACTTCAACAGGTCCTTCTGGTTCTGTTGGACCCGGTGGAACGGGAATTCCATTTTTTAAAGCTTCTTCTCCAAACTGATCAAACAGAGCTCGGGTTTTAGGGGTGCTCAGCACGTCGTAAGCCTCGCTTATTAAAGCAAAGCGTTCTGGTGCTCCTGGATCATTATTTCTAAAAATACAAAAATATTTCAATCTATATATAAGAAAGGTATTCGTGGTTGTAGTCAGAAAAAAGCCGAGTTATAGTCTAATTTTCCTTTATTATGGAAGAGTGGCGTAATGTACGTACATCTTGGTTTAAGTTTCAAGTCAAAAAGAGAACAGAAAATCCCTGCATTTTCTCAGGTAGGGATTTAACATACAGACACGTGATCAAAGTGAAGGGAAGAATAGCTATTTTTAGTAAACTACGCAAGTGTTTTAAGGAAAAGCATGGCGGCAATAAGTTGCTGATTTCACGATTTGTGTAGGCGCGTGGAAGTAATAAGAATATTCTTTTAGTAATAAATATGCCAAAATGCGAGATTTAATATACCTCCAGCGCGGGAAATAAAACGAAACTGGAGTTTAAGAAAAGCGATTTTGGAATACATTAATATAGTACTAAGATTTTAAAATATATAATATTAGAATTTAAAGTAAAATTAAATGAGATTATTACATATATATAAAACGCTAACATACGAGGCACAGAAAAGAGGTTAATTTCTCTTTTGCCGATGGCAACGATCGCTTTGTTTACAAAACAAAACCGGTTGCCACCTCCATGTTAGGCATAACTTTACAAGCATAGCTTGCAAGTATATTCATTCTGGTGTAAAACAATTTTTTCTCAAAAAAAGTTGTTTAAGACGTAGAGTTCACAATATAACACAACGGTTGAAATCTAGAAGTTGGTACACACTCATAAAATGCCGCCAGATCGCCAATGCAATACCTTGACAGCCGCACTTAACTGACGCCAAGTCGCCAAAGTTAATGCATGTAATACTTGCATTAGTTTTGGCGACTTGGCGGCATTTTAAGAGTGTGTGCCAACTTCTAGATTTCAACCAACACAACTTTGGATGAAATCATTCAAAAGAGATCCGTTAGAAATGAAGCAAACGGGCTTGAGTGTTTCAGAGAAAGTTCAGATCAGCGTCAAAATAGTTTAATCATCGAAGGGAAAATCGTGTTAATTCTCAATTGAGGTGAACATCGTGGAACTTATTATTATGAACTCTGTATATTGGTACTATTGGTCTTTTCCGCTATACGCACACCACTCGGCGCCTTTTTTGTCTTGGCGAATTTTCTTGGAGCGCTGAATCGCCAGCTTGATTCAACTTCTTTCTTGGCGATGGTTGACGCGAGTTGTATTTTTGGCGAGCTGAAGCGTCAGGAGCCAGAATGCGCCAATTTGACCGAAAATACTCGATATGCGTATAACGGAATTCAGATGCTCTGTTCGGGATCAGCTAGTAGAAAATAAATAGTTATTTTCAGATTCGAAAAACACTCGCATAGTTGGTAAAAATGAAAATTCTAAACGAGTTAATGAGGTGTATGGAACAAAAATTATGTAGATACATTGGGATTAAGCCTTTAATGGCCATTTTTTCTAGTAGTGATAGAATAAAATAACTTTGAGATTAAGATTAATTTAGGAAATGAAATTCATTTAGCTTATTGGGTGGCATTAATTTTTTGGCAATTAATTTTATTAATTATTAATTAATTACCAAGTCAAGACACTTCGTTATGGTTTGAGAGAAGAAATTGGAACATCTAGGTGTTCGTCTCATTAAAAAATTTGGATAGAACTTACGTCAACCTTCAAAATCGCATTCAAAAATTGATACATTTGGTGGGAAGAAAAGAGGATAAAGTTGAAAGGAATCAAAAATTTCGTTCGGCAAACTTTGTATCTGGAGTTCCATTAACTTGACATTTTTCTTTGTTTTTTTCCTTTTCTGAAACCAAGTCTCTGATTTGTTAGAGTAAAGTAACATTTCCAAATTTCCCGAAAGTTCGAGAATGGATGCCATAATTTCGAACCGTAGTCAATTGACGATTCCACCCTCTCTCTAAAGTTCCTTTTCACATAAACCTGAAGATATGTGACCCTAACAGATTTTAAAGTGCATCAACAGCACGTACACAGAGGGTCTTCCATGGATTTGATATAATTGGTTCGTCTAATTAACGTCCTGATTCAAGCAACAAGTTGGCTAGTTTCGGACTTTCCAATTTTGAACTGTGGTTAGATGGTCAGGACGACACCTGACCCGGCAACCCCCTCTCCAAACTTCCACACCATGGTAGCTGGAGGATGCTTTACCCCGCCGGATTTAAAGTACACCAGGCCAGCGCAATTGACGCTTCTCCACTGAAATTAGGTTCCGTATCTGTAACCACCAACTCCTTCCCCCACCCAGTATCACTGATAAAATTACTCTACTTCTCAACCTTCTCGACACAAGCCCAAATCCCTGCCAGCGGCAAAGCGACGGGGGTGGAGGTAGTTGGAGTATAGATGCCCCTAGTGCCAGTCTTAGGGCATGCCATGAAACAAAACGTTAGTGAATTTATAAAGATATAAATACGAAATAAGGGAGGATTTAATTGTGAAAGAGTTAAAAATACAAAAATAATAACAAACAACGAGGAGGAGTAACAATCCGGTGGAAGACGTCATCAGAGGCCAATCATCCATGCAGATTCAAAACCAGAATAGGTTTTCTGTAGAGAAAAACGACTTTAAGGTCTGAATTATGAATTTCCTCTATGGCCTGAACCAATCCCGGAATATATTGGAAAGAAAAACATTTATCCACAAAGAAGAAATTCAAAACAGTCTTTTAAACATAGTCTGAAAAGAAGGGCTTAAAATGTTCTTATCTCTAAAGTGAAAAAAGAAAGAGCGGCTTTCCAAAGTCAACCTTGTTTATAGGAGTGCGCACCTATCTCCATCTAGTGAGAGAAACACTAACTAAAAACTTAAATAATTTTTTGTTGGTTTTTCATAGAGATTTTTTTGTAGTTTTTATTTCGTTTTTTAAGTATTTTTAAAAAATTTTGATTGTTTTTATGCATTTTATAATTTTTTTTATTCAATCCTTAGTGGATTTGTGTCACTTTTTGAAGCCAAATTTGACGAAGTCGTCGTTTTCTTGCTCTGAGCGCCGTTCACAACGCCATCGCCTCTAATGATGACTGGGGGCAAGAAAACGATGCTGTGTGGGGGCGTCAGATACCTTCGGTATGGCACCGGTCTATGACTACAGGTTTACAGGTTTTCAGGATCTTTTTCAAACCACGGACAGGACAATAAGGAAAATCTCTTAATTATGTTGAATAATCTTAACAGTATTAAAATTAAAGCTTTCTCCTATTTATATTGTTAATTAATATTTTATTTGTGATCCTTAATTTTCTATGTAAATGTATATTTGGGATCGACCAAAACGAGATCGTCAAAGGAAAAAAGTTTAACCCTTTCGCGACTAAAGGGCACCTACGTCACAAAAAAACTTTGAAATATACCTTTGGGATAAAAATGCTCCTTGGGCAAGTGGAAGTATTTTCTATCAGTCCAACCAAGTTTTGAGGAGTTCTCATTATTTATAAAATGATGTCACTACCAGGGGTGGAGTCTGAAGGGGAACCGGGGGGCATGACCCCCCGTCGGGGATGCTGTGCCTCCTGTCGTGGAAAATTTTGTATCCCGTCGGGGAAAATTTTTGTACGGGGTATTCAACTGTAGTTGATAAATAATAATCAGGGGAAAATTTGAGACCAATTTCATTACACTCGTCCCCCGTGTCGGGGAGATCGCGCCCCCCTGTCGGGCAAATCGGGCCTCCTCGTCGGGCAAACTCCAGCGCCATTCTTGGTCACTACCATAGGTTGCCGCATTGCGGTTTTTTCACAGTGTTGCATCAGTATATTTGATGCATGAAGAGTGTGTATGCTTTGTTTTCGGAAAATGTCGTAAATTTTTAACAAAATTTTGATTTATTTATAATCTGGATTGCAACACATTTGTTTTTGGATTATAAAATCACTCAATGGAAATTTCTGGAACACATATGTCTCAGTGATCACGATAGATGGTACATATATGTCCCGGTCCTAAACCAGAGGATATATATTTCCGGAACAGATTTTATATACTACCCCATTGGCGATAGATTTTGTTTTGGCGACTTTTTACAGCAGCTTCGATATAGAACCCATTGGCGATATTTTATTCTGGCTACTTAACGATATTATGTTTGCTTAGGCGACAAAAAAATCGCCAATACAAAATATCGCCAATGGGATACTATATCAAAGCTGTATCTTTTTTCCTAAAAATAAAACATCTTGTGGCGTTGTAAAGTTCCCTACTCTTAGTCTTACTACCAAAATTGGGTACATCTTTGATATACGGCATCACTGGCGATAATTTTGTTTTGGCGACTTAACGATACGATGTTCGGTTAGGCGACAAAAAAATCGCCAATACAAAATATCGCCAATGGGATACTATATCAAAGCTGTATCATTTTTCCTAAAAATAAAACATCTTGTGGCGTTGTAAAGTTCCCTACTCATAGTCTTACTACCAAAATTGGGTACAGCTTTGATATACGGCATCACTGGCGATAATTTTGTTTTGGCGACTTAACGATACGATGTTCGGTTAGGCGACAAAAAGTCGCCAATGCAAGATTATCGTCAGTGATGATGTATATCAAAGCTGTTCCCAAAATTGTTGTGGCATTGAAAAAAAACATGTCGCGAAAGAGTTAAAAAGCCTGTCGTTACGAACCATCTTTAAACGCTTGGAGCATAGCATGCTGGATAAACGAACTTTTAGTTTATTTATACTTTTCATACACAATCATAACTATATTATCCATCGAAGTTCGTTAAAGATGTTTAACTTCACCATAAATTTGAATAATTTGCGAAAAACGTACTTTTTTGGGTGATATTTTAAAGCGAGTTTTCTGTATGCCTTTTTAATATCTTCGTCTGCAGCGGTTCTGTCGATTTCGAGGAGTCCGTAATAGTCGTGTCCCATATCAATCCCAAGTGAAAAAAAGTAATTTTAATTTAATGTATATTCCGATGAGAGGTCAGTTGAAAATTTTAGAAAGATATATTAAATTTTTACAGAAGCTAGATTGAAATTTTTAGAATTTTTTCTATTACATGCAATACATTTAAGTTTTTCAGTGTCAATTTGTTTTTCATGTGGTAAAATTATATTAATTAGTGTTGCCACTCTCTAAAAGATGTTATTCTTATTCTACGTAAGAAATATTTTTTTGTGCTTTAACATGTTTTGACCTTTTTTTGGCATCCTTCGAGATTAATTAGTGTAAAATACTGGCATGAAATAAATTTAATTAGATAAATTGAAAGGTAAATTTTAATAGTGAAACTGAATTATAATGAATCTAGATCGCGAGTGTCATTCAATATTATTTTCTACTACAACTTTCGTTAGTAAATCTGTGACAATTAGTTTTCACACATTGTTGGCGGTGTAAATGTCCGTCTTATACGGGCATAAATCTTCTAGTTAATTAATAAATATCCAACTATTATTAAGTGATGAAAAAAAACTGAAGTTTTTCTGTGTTAGCAGAGAAAAAAAACTGACAGATCACCCAAAAATTCCCATGCAGCTAAAAAAAAATTTGCACACCTGTATTAATCATATAAAATCGTATAATCCTTAGAATAGTTTATCACCAGAGACAAAGATAATAAGATCATTCAGAAATAAGGCTGTTCATGCTTTAGAGAAACGTTCAAAGCTAAGGAAGTAAAAGCATCAAAGTTGATATTTTCAAAACATTCTCAAGCCATTAAATCGAGAAAAGGACTTAAAGCGCCAATTAACGTCTTCAAAGAGAGTGCTGAAAATTCGATTGTATTGTCTCCATTGAAAGGGCATTACACCGGAAATTGAACTGAGGTACCGGAAGTTAAGACATCCAAAGCTGAAAACTCTTGATTCTTGAATCGTATCGCTGAGATATACGAAGTTTGGGGATTTTTAGCAACAAGGACTGCTATCCCCTCATTCAAAAAAATATTTATTCTAAAATTCGTTTCAATCTACTTAAAAATTAAGTAAAATTGCCATCCTGAACACTCGTTCTTTTAGCTGATACGATAATTTAAAATCACACTTCGACAATGGCAACACTTTACATTCATGCGTCATGGTCCAAACAAACAACAAACAGAAGAGGGGGAGGGGAATGTAAATAAGCATAGTTTATTATCGTTTTCGGTTTGATTTTATTTCAACTAATAAAAAGTTTTGCGTGCCGGTACCTAAATTTTTAATTTTGGTTTTGCTTAGTATAGCATCGCCTGAAATCGCTATTTTACTTCACCAGAAGATTCTTAAACTTGAATTTATCTTTAAACTTGAAATATCAGTTCCCCGATAAAAGATAAAACGAGATACTCCTTACTGGAAATTAAGTAGTTTATATTAATTTCTGCTATGGCTGCCAAGGGTAAAATTGCAGTTGTAGGATGGTAAGTTTCTGCTTTTCAGAATTTAATTTTCATTAGCACCGAATGAAAATATAAATAGTTTTGATATTCCTACAAATCGAATATATTATCAACAATTTTCTGTAACTTAATTTAGGGTAGATGCTCCACTTTCGGCCACTGCACCAGTTTCTGTCACATTGGATCTGTTTTTCCAGTAATTTCAAATTAACCAATAAGAAGCATTCCAACACTTTAAACAATCCTTATTTTACTATTTTCAATCTGATTGGTTTATTTTTCTCAAACATGTGGCTTGTAAAAAAATTAAATGCATGATCATGTATTGTATGCTCACAACTGTTCAAGTTTTTGTTAAGGAACAAGGTTTTGCAGTTTTTTATCATCAGGCTCTTGGAATTAAATTATTAATCTAAAACTGATTACCCTTGGTTAAGCTTTCTTTTTATTCTGATTTCATATCAAAATTAATTATTTTTAAATTTAAATGGGTGTCGGCCAAAACTGGTACTTTAAATTTACTATATGTGCCAGTTTTGGCCATGCAAGTGGCCAAAAGTGGAACATGTAGTATTCCAGTTTTGGCCACATGCTTCATTATTGTGTTTTAAACAAAAATTTAAGAATATCTGGATGAAATAAAATCGACTAATTTAGTTTTGTTTCTAAAATAAAAAGTAAATGATGCCTAGTTTTGTTTTTGAAATAAAAGTTAATGATTTGTTTTTAAAATAAAAGTAACCAATTTAGTTTTGTTCTCATTTTACATAGTAATGGCTCCAATCAAAAGTAAGAAGGCAAGTAGTATTTCTATAAAAAGATTTTGCTACTCGCCATCTAAAGTTGCAAATGCAGTTGAGGCCATTCAAAATGGAATGTCAAAATATCTCCATTTTGAATGTTTACCTCACATTTATGTTAGAAAATTACAACTTGAGGAACCTTACTCGAGTGATGAGGAATATTCTTTTATGTGCATTGAATTGCTCTAATTTTAAAAATGATTCTGATTAATTTGATTAATGTTGCAATTAAATATTATAAAAATATATATTTGTGAATATTGTTAATGAGTATAATAATGCAAATTCTCGATTTGTAAGATTAAAAAAAAAAACTATGCTTTAAGTATTTGCAATGTAAGTTTATTTCTCCCCATTTTTTGCTTCATATGTTATCAAAAAAAAAAGTTATGTGAGTTTATACAGTTTATATTTTATCAACCGAATTAAATTTTCTGCATTCCTGTTTCTTTTCTTTTAAAATTGGAAATCTGCAGCTAAAATCAGCTTAGGTAAATTTTATTACATATCTTTATAAATTCATCAAAAAAATCACATGTAAAATAACAGATAATAATGAACTAAAATGAATATTGCATAAAAATGATTTATTTTTGATGAGAATTCATTAAAATGTCTGTTAAAAATTCATAACTCAAAATCTAAAATATTCTTCAGAAAAATTTTATAACTAGTAGAAAGCCAATAAAATTTGCTAAAGAATAGTATAAGTATGATATAATATGCTTTAAACAGCATTTCCATTTCAAATTTTCTCTTAATGTGGCCAAAACTGAAGCATCTACCCTAATGTAATGGTATTCATGTTTAATATTCACTCCTTTTTTACTTTCTCATATATGGAGTATGCAAAGAGAAAGTATTGTAATCATCAAAAAATTCGAACTCAAGATTTTGACGAATCTCCACGTTTTAGACCTGCCTGAGCCTGAAAAACACAAGTTTGGAATTATGTCTATCTGGCTATGAACACGATAACTCAAAAACTATTAGAGCTATGGTATGAAATTTAGTATGTGTTCTTTACGCATAATTTGTAGGATTCTATGAAATTTTGGACAAAATCCATCCATGGGGAGTCTGTCTGTCCACGTTCATGTGAATACTATAACTCAAAAACTTGAATAGCTAGATGGATAAAATTTGGTACACAGTTTTATCATCATGAATGTAGGTCCGTGTCAAAGTGTGGACCATATCCGTCGACGGGTTGATTGTCTGTCGGTCTGTATAATCGCATACTTTTGAATGCAATAACTTCTTAACAAAATTACTTAGATAAATGAAATTTTGTATGTGGCCTTCTAACCTTAATTGTAGATTTTTTTCCAACTTTTGTGTCAATCAGTTAAAAAAAGACGTTCAGATTGATATTGTGTATTGGCGCCAGTAATCTGCTGCCATGTTTACAGTATGATTTCCTTTCGCTTTGGCGTGGCCTACAAAGGAAATAGTAGCGAGTGGTGGTAACTGCACGCTTCAGAAATTATGGCCCCCCCCCCCCCTAAATTGAAACTTTGCTCTGATATTCTCCAGATGGAGGACCTTGATTAACCAGAGGTGTGGTGAAATCTTGTGTGATATCTATAATAAAATTTCTTACTCAAAACATTAGATAAAATCTTATTAGTTGTGGTACCCTCAGCGCGCATAAAAATTATGGACATGCACACGGAATGTGGATCAATTACACTTTTTTTTGGCAAAATATCAAGTCTTTGAGAATACATAAATTTTATATGTTTCATTGTAAATCACCATTCATAATTCTTTTTCTCAAAATACCCAGGCCCAGGTATATACTCCAAAAATATTTACCTACCCACTGAGTATTTACCCACCCCACATTACTGATCATATGCTAGAAAGTTTCGGGGAGGTCACTCCCACTGGTTTAAGCATTATTTAAGGAAATTTTAATTTATTTCTTTTGCCTTTTCACGCCATTCGTGAGTTGTTGTTTGCGGTCGTGAATTTATACACCAATTTTTGAGAATTACCTTACAGTATTTCATGAATTATGTGTAAGAAAAGCTCACATTTATTATTGTATGATAATAAATAACGATAATTATTAAATTGCTTTCTTCATTGGGAGTCCTTTTTTTTAAAAAAGTGATGCAATCAACACAGTTTTTAATAGTATTAAAATTAAGTATATTGTCTGATTGTACAAGATTTATTGGTAAGACTTAAGAACAAGGTGCAGTTTCTCGCCAAACTGGGAAATTGCGCCAACCATCCAAAAAGTCGCCAAATATCCGCCATCTTGAATGGTGTCAAGATGGAAGCGATTCTAATGACAGCCATAACAAAAAATGTAAAAGTAAATAAAATTGGAAATAGTACATAAAATTGCAAATATTACATAAAATTGTATGAAATTTAACATGAATTTTCTGAATTCTGGCACAAATTAAAAATTCTGGCAAAGTTTTAGGGTTGCCAACAAAATGAAGTAGGTTACCACATTTGGCAAGAAATCAATTTGGCGCAGGAAAAAGAATTCAACTTGGCGGACCGCACATTGTTCTTAAGTCGAGCCGATTTATTATTCTCTGTTTTTAAAAGATGTTATTTTCTGTTGCAATATTAGATAATTTCCCTTTCTCTAGTGGTTTGATTGGAAGAAGCTGGGCTATGCTGTTTGCAAGTGGTGGCTATGATGTAGTGATTTACGATAAAGATGAAACTGCTTCATTAGATGCACTCACTACTATTGAAGAAGAATTGCATAAATTGGAATCATTAACTCTACTACGAGGGGATCTTTCTGCAGAGGAGCAGGTGAAATTAATATCTAGGGCTGAAGATCTTGAAACTTGTGTTAAAGATGCTTTCTTTGTACAGGTTAGTAGTATTCACAAATATATAGGTTTCATAATTTCTTTAAAGAGAGTTGATAGAAAGTTGTTATATACTATTTTGTTACAGTTTCAATTAATTGTTAATTCTCTTAATGAATTAGTAGCCCTTTTTTGGCTGTACTCTAAAGTTGAATTTCTATAAATATGGGTTACTATCTAAAAGAGGATTATGATAACTTCTGCATTATACATTGATGTCAAATTGTATGATAAGAAGATAATTCAAATAATCAAGCTTAATAATTAAGAAAAAATCTTGATTTCTTAAATATTTCTTTAAAAGAAAATAAAAAGTTGCTCTAAATTAAACTACTTTTTATACTTCATGAGTTAATTTCTTTCTAGAACAGATTTTGAATATAGATTTTCATTTGAACAGAAATATGTATAGGATGATGATATATGATGTTATGAAAAGTTGAAATTTTAGAACTGTCTAAAAATTGTAACTTAATGTCTAATTATGAATTAATTTTTTATTATATAAAATATCTCATTTTTCAAATTTTAATAAATGGCAACTCTTTTATCTAATAACTCAAACATCTTGTTTGCATGCATTTTGTGGAGGTCAGAATTATATTGTAGAAGTAAGACGAAATTAAGTTAATACTACTTCAGAAGAACTCTTGAAGAAATTTTACTGCGTTTTGAATTCTTGGCTGTCTATTTTAAATCTATGTCTCCAAATAGAAATAAGAACATTTTTTCTTTCTTTCATTATTGGAATTCAATGGATTTTCTTTTATATTTTTTGAATGCTGCTGTTGTGACTTTTTTTCTCAATTTAAAGATATATAAAATGTTCCAATTTATTCAATGTAGGAATCAGTTCCTGAATGTGTAGAAATGAAGAAAATCATCTTCAACAAGTTGGATAAACTTGCTACTGATGATATGATTTTGAGTAGTTCTACTAGCTGCATAACTCCTTCTACCTTTTCAGAAAGTTTAAAACATCGTTCACAAGTGCTTGTTGCCCATCCTGTAAGTCAAACTTTGAGCTGAAAGATGAAGATTTTAAATTTTTCTTGTAAATAATCTTGATTAATTGCTATACAGTTTTTTAGAATTAATTAGTTGAGTAATTTTGACAAATCAAGGGTCGATCCAGTTTTTTTTTAGGGGCCCATTTTTGTGGGAAAAAAAATTATTTTTGTGAAAAATAAATATCTTTTTGTGAAAAATAAAAAATTTTTATCATGTAAAACCTTCAATTTTAGTAGTCATATTTCTTTATTTTACATGAAATTGAGTTTTGTGAAGGGGCCATTTTTATGAAGTGGAATTTTGTAAAGGGCCACAAAACTGCCCCAATTTTTGCCTGGATCGACCCATGTAAATGAACTGAATTATTTATATTTATCAAATAAGCAATAAACTGAAACCATTTTTATCAATCGATGAAGGAATTCTTCTCTTATATGTAGACAATTATTCTAATCAGAATTATGCAATAATTGTCATTTTAGAAATTTTTATTAAGAGTTACATTAAATAATCTTACAGTAGAACTTTTGAAATGCTTTTGGTTTATTGCATTATTTTGAATTAATTATCATTTTTAAAAACATATATACTTGCAAAAATTGTGCACATTATTTTCTTAAAAATGGATTTAAAAAGTTGTAATCTGGATTTTGTTCTAAAATTTGCATATGTGGCTGCATACTTTTATTTTCAAAATATATTATAGTAAGGCTTCCAATATTTAAGCTAATACTGACTCAAGATAACTCGGATAATCTATAAATTTCAGGATTTTTTTTTTTTTAGGATCATTAAGTTGAGGTTTAAATAAAAGATCCATTTTGTGAAATGAACAAACATTGTGTAGTTTCGATACATCATATACTATTTTAACTGCTGTTATTTTAAATTATTTATTTTCAGTCAGTTGAACTATTCTGTTTTAGAGGTTTAAGTTGTTGATCCCAAGTTTTGTCACTTAGATGAATTTTGAGATTGCTAAAACTCTGAAAGAGCAAACTTCTGTTTTTCTTGAAAGTTGATGAACAAAGTATTGAAAAGTCACAGCTTGATTTAGAAAGAAAAGAAAAAAAAATAATAATGAACTAAGTAATTTTGTTAAGGCAAAGTTATGTTTTGCTTATCATTAATTAATGCTTCATTTGTTTATTTTTCCATTTGTCTGATTACACTGTTCTACAGCCAAAAAGCTTCAGAAACCAAAGTATCCTAATGTTACTAACTCAAGAGTGCTGAACAAGAATCGGACAAAAAAAATTGCAATTTGGCTCTAGTTTTTAAAAATAAATTTCTCAATCGACATATAATCCTGTTTTTATTTTAATTTATTATTTATATATTTATGTTATATATGGCACTTAATTCGCTTTTCTTTCTGTTCCTGTTTCTAAGTCATTATGTCAGTCAAGAAATTCTCCAATCAGCCTCTTGAATTTAGGACAGCATCCATCAGATTTCAATACCAATCAGAGATTGCATCATTCTGCACTGTCGCATCAGTTTGTGAAATCCTATATTATAGATATGTAAAAGATTTACTTGTATTGTTTTCTCCAGTTTATCAGTTAGTGAAAGTAATTAGGACACAATGCCTCAAAAATGTGTGAATAATGTTGACAATTTTTGTTAGTTTGTGGACAATTCACGTTTGCGGTTCAAAAGCAAAATATAACTCCACTTGCAAAAACCACCTTATAATTATACTTCGATAGTAAGCTTGACAATCAGAATAAAGCATGGATCCCACACAAATATTGTAGACATTGAAAGGAAACAAGCGCATGTTGAAATTTGGTGTTTAGAAATAAATTTTTTACAATCTGTCATTAAATTTTTCCTTGACAGCTGTGGTTCTATAAGCTATGATCACAGCGAACGCTTACATTAAAACATCTCTGGCATGGAGAAGGCTGCCAAGAAAATTCAGCCCATTAATGCTAGGATGTAACGTGTGAAACATCTGTAAATTTATAGAAAGAGGGAAGAAAAGAAACATTGTACTTGCAACTAATGCACAGATTACATTGTGCTATTGTGTTTTTAACAGGAACAGTGTGTTTTTTATAATTAGAAGAATATCTGGACAATTCCTGTGCTGCAAGTTGTTAATATTACATTCTATGTATGTTTGTAGTTTTATTTTAATAATGGTTAAATATATCTGGTAAACCTGAGCTAATCCAAGATTTTCATTATCATTTTCGAACTCAGCATGTCAAAATTATTAAGAATTGGTATATTTCTTTTTTGAAGCAAGCAATTTGTAGAATAGTGTTATATGTCACCATTTGGGATCACTGAAATATTTTTTTGTAAATGAATGGGGGGTCTCTTAACTTTTTTTACAGCAGAAAACAGATCATTAGCGTTAAAAATTTTAAGATGCCCTGATCTATTTTATGGTTGATAAACGGCTTGGATATTTTTTCATATATTACAACATGCTTGTGTTTTCAACTTGCAATTTGTCGCTTAACAAGCAATGCCACCTATCTCAATTTTTTGAATTTTCAAAGAGGAAGAAGAAGCTGATTTTTTTGTATACAATAACGAATATATCTGAATTTTTTTAACATCTGGTATGGCAATGAGATCACTTTTTCCTACCAAATGTGAAAAGAAATTCAGAAATATTTGTTTTTGGTTGCGAAAAATTCAGTTTCTTCTTCCTCTTTGAAATCTCAAAAAATTGAGATAAGTGGTGTTGCTTGTTAAGCAATGAATTATTGAATAGCTTAGAAAAACATTAAAGAACACATAAACATTGCTTCAGTGCAATTTTAAATTCATTTAATTTCATGGGTTTAAGTATTGTTTAAAAAAAGGCTCTTATCTTCTCATTGAGAG